>PVIH01005431.1:0-20383 GCA_004025045.1 Sigmodon hispidus | reverse complement strand
ATTACATAGACAAATTAATGATCCAATTCTACCTACATAAAGAAATTCAAACAGGAAGTCTGAACCCCAAAGCACAGGATAATTTCCTGGGTTATCCATATCAGAGTCACATATTAATACCAAGAAAATCATACTTTCTGAAAATACTCTAAGATTGTGTCCCATATAGTGATTACATTCCATTGTGATTTCCCTGTAATAAATGCAAATATGAGCAAAACAGGTTTCCATGAGTCAAGGAATCTTCATAGTGAATTATTGAACTTGAGAGTGGTTTGGGTCAAATATCTTGTGACAGTTAATGTCAAATGAGAAGACTCATATAACTTAGACAGTTGTATTTCTGTAAAGATGTTTTGAACGACATTCATATTTAAATTGTTGGAGTTTGGATTGATAATCTTGCACAACATAGGTTAGATTTATGCAATCAATGGAAGGCCTTAATTCATCCAATACTAAATTCCTCAAATAAAAAGGTAATTCTGTTAGCAGAATAAATGTCACATGAACTCAAGTTGCCATTTCTCTTTACCCTGCTGGGCTACCCCGAAAAGCTTTTACTTGAAAATCTTTCATATTTCTCTCTCTCTCTTTCTCTCTCTCTCTCTCTCTCTCTCTCTCTCTCTCTCTCTCTCTCTCTCTCTCGTGTTGTGGTGTGTGTGTGTGGTGTGTGTATTCTATTGATTTTATTTCTCTGCATAACATTGATAAATAGTCCATACTTGGTAGTGGACATGTGTAAATTACTCTTTACAATTTGTATTAAGAATATTTACTTCTTTATTGGAGATCAAAACTCATGAGTAGACTTGGTATACTTTTATAGTAGGACCTTAACATTGCAGTGTAGGGAACACTGAAGTAAAAGAAACTTAGGCACTTTTCAAAAAGATATAGCTTTGAAATAAATGGGGAGAAACGTATGTATTTAAGACATACTTGTTGGCTAAAATCAAGAGGGTCAATGCAAGCAAGTGAAGAAAGAAAATGTAATATTGAGAGAGTGAGGGATGGTATGAATGTCTTTCAAAAATCAGAGAGCACACTGGATTAAAAGGAGTAACATAAGTTGCATAAAATGAAATATTTTTTACACTTACCATGAAATAATTCTTGTTGCATTATATGACATGATCCAACATGTATAAGTTAATAAATGTAATATACCACATAAATTGACTAAAACACAAAGTCATGTGCTTACTTTATTAGTTGCAAAAAAAAATTCCTTTGGTAAAATCCAGCATCCCTTTACAATAAAAGTGCTGAAAAAACTAGGTCACACCTCAGTATAACAAAGGTAATTTACAGCAAGTCAATGCCAGCCTAAATTGATGGAAATTAAAAGCATTTACCCTAAATTCAGAAATAATATAAGATTATCTGCTTCCTCTATATGAATTAAATATAATACTTGAAGTCTTAGCCAAACTCTCATATCTTTGAATAAACAAGAGATTAAAAGCATCCCGTGGAGGGTAGTTTCAAACAATATTTGAGTATGAAAGATTATAACTGGAAAACTGTTTTGGAATATTGCTCATACACATGGCCAATATTTGTCACTAAATATTGATCTAATAAATAATTATTGGTGAAGTAGCTAGACAGGAAGTAGAGGTGGGGCAAGCAGTGTAGGAGAATTCTGGGAAGTGGAAGAACAGAGCAGCAGCAGGCAAAGAGGCACCTCTGTGGGATGAGAATGTTGCACTGAGCAAAAAGTTACCAAGCCACGTCCTAAACATAAATAAGAAATATGGGTTAACTTAAAGTATAAGAATTAGTAGGTAATAAGCCTGAGCCATAAACCTAATAGCATGTGATTAATATAAGACATGATTATTTGGGATTGTCTGTCTGGACCTTAGGGCTTACTGGGCAAGAAACTTCTTACTATAGAAAACTGATAATTGCTATACTTCTTAAGAGCACATTTAGTATCATTTGTTTGAATTGTATGTCAACTATCATTTTCCTTTGTGGCTGGTCCAACTAGACAAGTAGTATAGTAAATCACGATTATTGGGGTGACAGATTTCATGAAGAAGGCCTGCCACATTAATTGTGATTTCTTTATACACTTATGAAATTCTTTTAATCAGTCAATTATTTGAAGATAAAACATTGTAATAAGGTACTAATTTCATATATAGTTTGACAAGAAGCT
The DNA here is from genome assembly GCA_004025045.1 of Sigmodon hispidus. Classification (NCBI taxonomy): domain Eukaryota; kingdom Metazoa; phylum Chordata; class Mammalia; order Rodentia; family Cricetidae; genus Sigmodon; species Sigmodon hispidus. Next base: position 18,213 of record PVIH01005431.1, on the reverse strand, counting down.
ATTCTTTCCCTGATTAGAAATATTCACTTTTTTTTCAGAGAAAAGGAAGACATAAAGGCACATGCAATTGTATGGCTAGAAAGATGGTTCAAAGGCAAGACATTTGCCAACCAAGCATGAAGCTCAAAGTTCGATTTTCAGCATCTCTAAAATGCTGGTCATGTCAGTACTTGCCTGCAAATCCAACAATAGGCAGGGGCAGATACAGGTGTAACGTTGATGTTCATTAGCCTGCTATGCTAGTTAAATCAGTGAACTTTGTTTCTAGTTATAAGTCTTGTTTCAAAACATTAAAGATGGAGAAAGAACAAGGAAGATATCTCTGGCTTTCACATGGATACTTACATCTACACTTTAGTGTGCCTGTAAACACATCTATACAAACAAGCATATCACATGTGCATCACACACACACACATTAGAGAATAACATACACACATAAATAAAAAAGTGACACATACAATTTGATATGAGGGGCAGAATAATTATTTTCAAGAATATAGAAAATTTTGGTGATGAATGACAAGTTACTAAATTCTAATCTTACTTTTTACTATTATACTTCTAATAGCGTTCCTCACTGTCTGGAAAATGATCTATGATAGCTATTTTTTTTTTCCTGTTTCAAATGTATTAGTATATTTAGCATGTAGCAAAAGTAAAAGAACAAAAAAAGCAAATAGTAGATAGAAATAGGAGATAGATAACAAGGCACTAACAGACATGACACTTAAAACATCCAGAAAAAATTTGGGGGAAACATGTCTGAAAGAACAAAGAAAGATTAAGTCATCAAATGGGGGCTCATACACTCAGGAGGGATAAAGAAGTTCCACTCCAGTTCTTGATTGAGATTTTTTTTAATGAGCTTCTTGCATTATGCTTTAATGAAAACATTGTAAAGTCATGGGGTAAACAGAAGCCATGTCTCTTGTCAAGATGCAATGCCCTTGACATCCTTAGCCACTTGTTCTTTTCTAGTTTTCATAACAAACTAAAGGGCACCATCTGATTCAGGACAGTGATTTCAGTGGATCCTTGACATAAGCACACTTGGTGTGTAAAAGAGGAGATTCTCCTTGCTCCTAGAGTCTGCCTTCAACAAACTTAAACAATAGATGGTGATTTAGCAATGTATATTATGCAAAGTAATAGAGACCAGTGAATATTGTACAAATCCTAAATGATCTCATAATAAAAATCCAGAAGCAGATATCTAGACACTCACCCAATGTTCTTCTGCAATGTAAGGGCACTGATCTTTGGCATACAGGCCTAGCATATCTGATAGTCTTTTCTATAAAGCCAGATATTCTTAAAGACCTTTCTACCTTATCTTGGTGAGAATTAGCAGTCCTTTCTTGTGTGTTCTGCTTGTCTCATTTGGACATCACAGTGTCAGAAGTTGAGGCAATAGCACTTTTCTTGGTCAGTTGCTAAGTTTTGCCACAAAGAAAGTAAACTCCATATGGAGTTTCTTCAATGCCCATCATCTTCTCTGAAGTAGATAGGTGCTGTCAGGAGCAACAATTTTGAAGATTTCTGAAGGAGTTGAAGATGACCTGGATATCTAATATATCTCTGTTTGATCTTGAAAACATATCTAATATGCCTACAAGCTCTATTGAAATGACTAACTACTAACTTATATTTTTATATTCTAATCATTTGGTAATAATTTTCAAAGCTTAGCAATTTATATTACATTTTTAAAAATGTATTGAATAGGTATAAATCATTGAAAAAGAGTAGAAATGTATGTACAGTAACAAAAATAATCTAAATTTTGTTATCAATATATACAATTTTTATACAATATACAAAAATCTACTCCAATGTAATATATTTAAAAGTAGTAGTTGCAATATAAAAGTAAAGGGAATCTATCCTTTTATCATATCCATATCTCCCTTTTTTGTTTTCAGGGAACATTCAAGAATCTAATGTTTTGCCCTATCATATTTGTACCTTCATTTTTTTCTTTTTTAAATCAAGACCCACAAATACAGTTTCTTTTGTTCAGCTTTTAAAATGAGAAATATAATATTTATTTGCTTTCTTTATTATTCAAACCACTAGTTTATATTTCCCATGCAAAGTTCATTATAAAGGAGAATTTATTTTTATAAGCAAAAGTTATACATTTACTATATATGCACCATAAAGACATCTTTTTTCTTTAACATGTCAACCCCATTATATTTCTTAACCACATTCTTACACATTTTCCTAGAAACACACCCTCAGTTAAACATTCTTTTATAGAATTCTGATAGATCAAAATTCTTTAGCCATAAGCTTTTACAGAGGCAGTACTTCTTATAATTGCCAGAAAATGGATTACTTATTTTACTTTTTTATATTTTAGAGTTCTGCCCAGTTGTCTTAACTAATCAGACAATTCTTTGTTTTCTAGTTACATTAAATCATTATTCAAAGCTTTGTTTTAGCTCTGAGGAACACCAAAACCTCTAAACACACATTACAAAATTAAGCTGAAAACCACTGGCGTAAACCTGACTCCTGGAACCTGATTGTTGTCTTGGTAACTGACCTAAGCCATGGTCTATATAACTCCTATAGTGAAGCACCTAAGTCCTGGTCCAGCCACATTATTCTTCCTTATTCTCTCCTTTGCAGCCTCTGCTGTACCAGGACAAAGGGCAAAACTCTATCCTTCCTTTATCTATCTTAATTTTTCCACTAAACTAACCTCTATCATAATCCCTTACTACATTAGCTAAAAATTCTTAATCATCATACTCCTATTTATACGAACAGTTATTGTATAAAATCATTACTTCATTTAAACAGTACAGCTTAAGCAGAAATCATCTTCATAATAATCCATAGACAAAAATGCTCAGTATAATGAAACATTTCCATGAGATAATCAAACTATATTAAAGGCAGTGGGGATCTCCTCATACTCATTCATGCCATGCTAGATACCAGAGAAAAATGGCTGAGTCTAATGTAAAGTCACAGCAATAGGAAGAATAGTTCTGGATCTGAAGCCCTTGGGTGTGGTGGAAATGTTTGTCTGTATGCAGTAAATATCATTCTATAAATAAAAAAAAAAACTGTTTTGACCTGTATAGAGCACTGTAAAAATAAATAAATAAAGCAAACAAATATTTTTAAAAAACAAGTTAAACAGCCTCCATCCAGCCGCTCCCCCCCAAAAAAACCCATATTAAAAACTGAAATAAACTAACCACCAGCCACATAAGCAAATAAATTCATAAAAGTAAATTAAATTAAAATAAAAATTAACTAACAATATGCCTAAAACATAGGCCAAACAAAATAAAAATTAATATAAACATCTAAGTCAATTTTTACAAATAAAAACAACCTTCCTTGGCAGGAAATAATCAAACTTAAAGCTGAAATCAATACAATTGAAACAAAAAGAACAATACAAAGAATCAACGAATCTAAGAGTTCGTTCTTTGAGAAAGTTAACAAGATAGATAAGCCCTTAGCCAAACTAATCCAAAAAAACAAAACAAAAAAACAAAACAAAAAATAAATAAATAAAAACAACCACAAACAAATCAAACTTATAGCCCAAAGAAAATCAAAAATCTTATACAACACATGGGGGCATTGCCTATCTTAGATTCACCGACAAGAACCATGCTTCCTGGGGGGGGTCAAACTCTTGAAGCTTGGTTGTCACCTGCTACTCTTCTGACATGGCCACCAGCAGGTTATAGGCAAGCCTGTAAGGCATTTTTCATATTAGGGATTGATTGTGAAGGCTCAGCCCATTGTGGAGGTGCCATCCATCCCTGGCCTGATGGTCCTGGGTTCTGTTCTCATACTTTGAGGGCCAGTTCTTCCCCACCCATGGCACCTGGGAGAGCTCAGCTGGGTTGCCAAGGTCAGGTGCTCTTTCATGGGCCTGCCGTCTCTCCAGTCTTTGTTCTTTCTATAGTTCTATAGAAAAATTCTGTAATTACATCTTCAGCTTTATTCAATGCAGCATGGTCCACGCTATATCTTACTGCCTCCACCAACAAGATTTACAACAAATAATGAAGGAACATCATCACCCTAATTTCATATCAGAAAATTTATGAAAGAAACAATTCTGGCAAACAAATCTAACTCAAATAATGCTAAATTTATGTTTTACATTGCCTAGCTACTTGTAAAGATCTTATGACACTTAATTGAGCAGTATCTCAGAAGTAGATGTTCCAACCTAGCATCACAGTTGTTTAATGCAAAATTTGAATATAAATAGGCTTGTAAATATGTCCAGGTTAGTGAGTAAAGTTGCCATGTTCTAGTCTATTAAAATTGCTCATTATTTGAAGATTACATAGTTTATATTTTTTATTGCTTCTTTTCAAGATCTCATAGCATATGTATTGAATATATATTCTCAATTTTTAATCTCTGTTCATATTTCAGTAGTGTGGTACATGAAGTTCAGGTTTATTGTGAAAACAGAAATTCGGAAGCCTTGGTTCTTTACTGTTAAGAATTAAGACATGTCCAGAGGAACACCTGACCGGTCTTAACGTTGGGGTAAGGAAAGTGGATCTGTTGAACTAAGCCACATTGAGACTTTGGGACCTCCTGCCCTTACTGGTGAGGAGATAAAGAGATGGGGAGAAGAGAGATGATTGGAAGGGGTGGGAGGGGGAAGGGAGCTTGAAAAAGGCTATACATGGATAAAAAATATGACTTTATTCATAATAGAAGATAAAATTAAAAAATCTATGAAAAAAGTATTAAGACATGTTTAAAGCTATTAGTACAGCTTATATGATTCTTCAAATTTAAAAATATTTCATATGAAAACCAAGGATGAGTTGGAGGTTTAATGATGTGTTGTCATCTTAAGGACTGCTACAGGAAAGAATACACTTCTTGCATCAATATTGATATGTGGACATTTAGCAGCTCCAAGCTATTAGTGACTTTAGAGAAATGGGGATAAATTAACTGAGGACACTTTTACAACTTACAGTTCAAACATTTTGAATTTTCTTAATCTTTTAAAATACAAAATATTCCCATATAAGTCAATTATTTAAAGTGTTCTGAGGTTATCTTTTACCCATAATAAAAATGTTAAAATCTTATTTTATGTGTGGAAAGAGATTTAAATATAACAACTGTAAATGTGTTAAATTTGAGAGATATGTGAGGAAATAATAGTAATAGCAATAATTGTACTTTTAAAATATAGGAATCTGTCTTGTTCTTTTAGTGTGAAGTATGATCTTTGTCTAAGTAGACAACCGAGTACTATCAAGGGACTAGCTTATTATACATAAATAAACCCAAGCTGCCTGGATAAGCCAGTATTTCCTAAAACTGACAAACACTATTTGTGTATTAATAATTGTCAAATGAAATATAAGGAAACCTTTAAGATCAGGCTGTGATGATATTAACAACCAAAATCTGTTTGAATCAGTTAATAGAGGAATGACCTAACTCAGTAGTTTCCACTTTCCTAATGTTGTGACTCTTTTATACAGTTGCTCATGTTGTGGTGTCACCAACTATAAAATTATTTTATTGTTTTTTCATAACTGTGATTTGCTACTGTTGTGAATCATAATATGTACATAAATATTTTCTAGTGATCTTAGGTAATTCTTTTGAAAAGGGCCAGCTATTCCACTCTCACGAGGTAGGTTGTGACCCACAGATTGAGAACTGATGATTTAACAGATAAGGACACAGGCCTGAATCTGTATGATATTCTCTTAAAGATTATATAGCAAGGCACAACAAAATATAATTTAAAATTGACCTTTTGATGCCTCTTTTAGAACAATCTTTATGAAATTTCCAATATGATTTTATAAAATTTTTTCTGAACTAAATATCTAATATATTATCAAAATGTGCCATAGTTCCTTATATTCTGCCTTATCTATGTGTCACTATAATCATGGAAAAATTATTAATGGTATTTTGAAGTCATTCTGTATCTGATAATAAGCAGAGAGAGGATTAGTGTTTGCTGAGGCTGTTATAGGACTAGAATTTGTTTTGTTGACGTTGAGATTATAATAAAAGTGTCAAAGTCTCCCAGACTTGGAGAGGTAGATAAAGAGAAGTTCAGCAGGCTGCCAATACTGGGAGTGTAGATTACTCTTTTGATCTTGAGGTCTTGGAAATACAGAGTACTTCCCTTTTATACATATCTGATTGTACTTTACTCTTTTTGTCTTGTGTTTAAGGAGAGGGTCTTCTTCTCAAAGATAGTTTATCTGACCCAGTCTATGATAATGTGATATACACATTTTATCTTTCCAGCCATATACTGGTAGTTACATGATACATATATAGCTAATAAATTTTGATTTTGTAGGAAAAAAATGATCAGCAGATAAAAAAGAACTATAAAGAGAAAGTTCTCTGAATTCTCATGCATGATGATGTATTTGGAAATGTAGATCTTCTGTGATCATGACAGGAAACCTGGAGAGCTGTAAAGAAGTTTAACCAGTGTTTTGACAGCACTAAGAAACTAAAGTGACTGAAATTTTCTACAGTCAGCCCTTTCCCGTTATGAATGGCTTAATCCACTTTAGCTGGCTGCTTTTCATTTATGGCCCAGTGTGTCCCACTGAACCTTGACTCTCATTGCTCTGCCTTGCCCTCAAGTCCTTTCTTTGCCCTTCTGTCTTGCTCTGGGTCCTGAATGGCTGACCATTATAGACTACATCACCAGGAACTCTGTGCCCTCTGGTTTCTGGCTGACATCAGCTAATAGAACACTCCTGAAGTAGAATTTTTTTCTACATTTCTTTCCCTAAACATGGCTTTGGCCACAATTGGCTCTAAAAGATTTTAACTCTGGTCTGGTGGTGTTTATGTCTCAGGGAAAGTGCTCAACTAAGTTTAATGGCTCTGTTTCTTTCTCTACACCGGGGGATAGAATCATTGTTTTGCAATTGCGACTCCTTGGTGTCTCAATGTACTTTTTTTTTTGTCACTCGTGTTTGTAGTTACTTAAAAAAATTATTTCTCATTAAATAAATATGACTTAAGATTGGTATCTTTTTTCTCCTGGCCTCCTGACTTTTTTGTGCACTTAGGGTTCAATTTCAAAAATTTTAATAAGTGCATCAGAATAAAAAAAATTCATTTCTTTTAAAAACATATAGTGAAACAAGCCCAATAAAAATATTTATAATTAAGTTGGGAATGTTAAACTATGTACAACTGAGATGCCATAATACACAGAGTATCATAAAATATACAAATTAAATAACGATATATGAAGGACTTTTCAGGCTAAAAATCTGAAATGAAGCTATTGACAGGGTGCATTCCCTCTGAAGCCATTTGCCATGATTTTCTTCTGGCTTCTGGGGACTTACTAGACACCCAGGGTGACTTTTGACTATGCACATATCACTTTCTGTGTCTTAGTTATTATTCAAAATATCTAAATCCAGAATGAATGTTATAAATCTCTCAAGATTAAGAGAGGGTGATAGCTAAGGTTTATGCTGTCTTGGCAAATTTTTATGTCATTGTTTTTTCTGACACCAGACATCTTATATGAACATCAAAGTCAGTATTTTATTGTTAAGCTATCTGGAAACAAATAGAAATTCTAAGCTACTAGTCTTTCATAATTGTAACAAAAATACGTAAAATAATAAACTTTTTTTTGAGATATGGGAAATTTATTGGTGGATTTACTGTTCAAAACAAACCAACCAACCAACGAACAAGCCTTGTTCTCCAGCACTCATTAACTGCCATAGTCTGTCAGTGAGGGATGGGGCAACATAAACCCTTAACCTATTGTCTTAGGGTTTCTATTTCTTTTTTTTTCTTTTTTTTTAAATTATTATTATGAACAAAGAAGTCACACTTTCTATCCTTATTCAAGGTCCCTTTCCCCTCCCACTACATCAGGTCATTCTTTCTTCTCCACAACTCGCTATCCCCTCTCTGGGCAGGCAGCAGGCAGTCCCATGGTCCCACTGTCCCAATATTGCTTAGTTCAGTCTCCACTCCTGGCAGATCCAGTTTTCTCCCCACTCCCTCAAGAGTGAGTCAGGTGTTCCTTTAAGGGGAGTGGGATCCAAGGAGTCAGTCCAGGGTGTTTCTGATCCTAAGCTGCCCATTGGTTGTGGTTTGCAGCTTGGGCATTGCTTTGCTTTTTTCTTGTTTGTTTGTTTGTTTAGAGACCACTAATGAGTGAGTATATCCTCTGCTTATCTTTCTGAGTTTGTGATACCTCGAATAATAAACGTTTTAAGAGTAGAGATTCAATTTAGTTCATGGCTTTATCAAATTCAGACTACTGTCTTTTGGCCCCTTGTATTTGGGGTTATAGTCTGGCATTATAAAATGGAAAAAGAACATTCTGGAGGGGCTGTTCACACTTGCTTGCCAGGAGAGCAGAGTCCTGATAGCCCTTTCAAATACATCCCCATCATTGACTTCACACTCTCCTTTGCAAGTTATATCTTAGATATCATATAAGCTGGCATTAAAATTAGATGTCAATATCAAAAGCTTTGACATATGGCTCTTTGATATACACATTATCATTTGTATGATATGATGCCCAATGTATGTATGATGCCCAAGTATGATGTCCAATCAGGTTTCATTTCATTTTCTAAAGTTAAAAAAAAGAATTACAGTTACCATATTCAGTCCATTTCTATGTGGCAAAACTAAATTAAGTATTTTATTATTTATCCCAACTTGGGAAGTCTAACATTTTATACCTAATTTACCTTTTCTCATAACTAAAAAATAAAACAAAAAAAAACCTGTAACTGACTATGTAGTCTTAAACTCTATCAAAGACCCCAGAAAAATGAAATACTACCTAATGACAGGGATTAATCTGTGCCTGGACAGTCACTCAAAGTTTTGCTGTAGCATTGTGACAGCCAACTATGGCCTGCAGGCCTAGCATATCTGACAGACTTTCTATGATGCAGGAAATTTTGAAGGACTTTGACTTAGCAAACTTTAGTAGTCTCCTTTTTTGTGTGTTCTGCTGGTCTAGTTTTGACAGAGTTTCTTTGTCCATGTAGCTAGCTTTAGCCACAGAGGAAAAAAGAAAAAGAAAAACTCCTTACAGAGTTTTTTGATGCCCATCATTTTCTCTGAAATATATTGGTGTTGTCAAGAACAGACAGGTCACACTGTTATGAAAAGTCTAAGTTATTAAAACATTTAAAATGCCATTTTCTGTTGGCCTTTGAAGTGTTAGAAGATTACTTATCTATCTAAAATATATCTTTGTATACCTAGAAAACCTAACTAACATGACTGTAAGTTTGACTAAGGTAGATAACTAATTATTAACCTGTACTTTTAATTGTACATTACATTTTTAATTGAGTTGCATAAACACAATACCTTAAACAAAAGTAAAAATATTCATACAATATAACAAAATTAACTTTAAATTGGTATTAATAAACTAAAATCCACACTGATGTAAAATATTTTGAGATTAAAATATTTTAGATTATTGAACCTATTTTAATAAAAAATGAGTTTTTTATTAAAGTAGGTTCAATAATCTAAATAAATATAGTTAAATAATAATTTTTTAAAATTTTATTAAAAGCTTTTTTAACATACAGAAATACTTTTAATATATTCATCTCTCAATTCCTTCCAGATCCTCCTCACCTCTACTTAACAATTCTCTTTCTTTCTGAAAAAATGAAATACAACAATAACAAAAAGGAAAAATGTAATCAGACTTAGAAAGTCAGTAAGACAAAAACATAAAAAAATAAAAGTGCCAAACACACACACATTCTCTCTCTGTCTCTCTTTGTCTCTCTGTCTCTCTCCCTGTCACACACACACACACACACACACACACAGAGAGAGAGAGAGAGAGAGAGAGAGAGAGAGAGAGAAGACAGAGACAGAGAGAGTGAGAGAGAGAGAGAGAGAGAGAGAGAAGACAGAGACAGAGAGAGACAGAGAGATAGAATGAGAGAGAGATGGAATCCAAATTGTGTTGGACAGATACTCTTAGGCATGATGCTTGCCATGACATATGGTTTACATACTCAGTGGCATTCCATTAGATAAACGGATTTTCCCTTTTCCAGCAGATATCAGTTGTAAATAACTTCATAGATATAGATGAGGTTTTGAATCCCCTTCTCTATTTCAGTGCTGGGATATTGTCTGATTTGAACTGGTGCAGGTCTTCTGTATTCTATTATAGTCTATGTGAGTTCATATGTATACCAGTCATGTTCTATGTTAAAGACCATGTTTTATTGAGAACAGGTGCTTAATAAATACATTTCATTTAGGGCTGAATTCTCCAAAGTATACAAAAAGTCTTCACCTTCTGCATCAACTTCTCTGATGATTGGTGAATAATGCACAAATCTCCATGTATAGGAATATGTGTTATGAGTGATTTTATTCTTATGGTAATTTAGCAGAACAGTCATAGTAGGTTTTTCCCTGTGTTCATGACTTGTCTAGACTCAAGTTCTCAGTCACTTTAGCAATGAAAGTTATGAGCTACTTTTTCTGGAATGTGTCTTAAATTTAATTAAAAAATGGCTTGTTACTCATGTAACATTTGTGTCACCAGTGTATACTACTTGCACCTCTCTGTCGTAGGCTTTGAGATTTGTTTCAGATGAAAGTGATGATGATGCCTTTTCTTTGGGATACACAAGGTATGTTCTGTTTTTTAAATATATGTATGAATTTTATTTATTTATTATGAATAAAGTCATATTTTAATCCATGAATACTTTTGTTCAAGCTCCTTTCCCCCACCCAACCCTACTAGTCATTCTCTCTTTTCCACATCTCTTTTTCTCCTGACCAACAAGGGCAGGAGGTCCCAAGGTGCGATACAGCTTAGTTCAGCATCCACTCCTGGCAGATACAGTTTCTTCACCCCAACATCAAGACTGGGTCAGGTGTTCCTCTGGAGGGAGTAGGATCCAAAATACTGGTTCAAAGTCTTTCAGAACCCAAGCTGTTCAGTGTTTGTGGTTTGCAGCTAGGACATGCTTTGCTATTTGTATTTTGTTTAGAGCCCACTAATGAGTGGTTACATCTGCTGCTTATCTTTTTGGGTTTGTGATACCTTACTCAGGAGGAAAGTCTCCAAATCTATACATTTGCCTGCAAATTTTAGGATATCACTTTTTCTTACTGCTGAGTAAGAAAAAGTACTGCTTACTACTCCATTGTGTAGATGTTTGTTTGTTAATCCATGCTTCAGTTGAAGCACATCTAGGTTGTTTCCAGGTTCTTGCTATTATGAATAATGCTGCTATGAACATAGTTGACCTAATGTATTTGGAGTGCAAATGTGCATCTTTAGAGTATATGTCCAGTATGGGTATTGCTGGATTCATGGGGAGATTGATTCCCACTTTCTGAGAAACCTCCATACTGCATTCCAGAGTGGCTGAACATGCTTACACTCTCACCAACAATGGAGGAGTATTCCCCTCTCCAGCATAGGCTGTCATCTGTGTTTTTTAATCTTAGCCAATCTGACAGGTGTCAGGTGGTATCTCAAAGTTGTTTTGATATGCATTTGTCTGATGGCTAAAGAAGTTGAACACTTTTTCAAGTGCCTTTCAGCCATTTGTAATTCTGCTGAGAATTCCCTTTGTAATTCTGAACCCCATTAATTGATTGCATTATTCAAGGTTGTAGGCTCTAGTTTCTTGAGTTCTCTATATATTTTAGAGATCAGCCCTCTCTCACTTGTTGCATTGGTGAAAATTTTTTCCCATTTGATAGGCTGTTGCTTTGTCCTATTGACTGTTTCCTTGGCTTTACAGAAGCTTCTCAGATTCAGGAGGCCCTACTTATTGATTGTTGTTCTTAGAGTCTGTGCTACTGGTGTTATATTTAGGAAGTGGTCACCTGTGCCAATTCATTGGGGGGGTATTTCCACTTTCTTTTCTATGAAGTTCAGTGTGGCTGGGTTTATGCTGAGGTCTTTGATCCACTTGATTTGAGTTTTGTGCAGGGTGACAGGCTTGGATCTATTTGCATTTATCTACACACTACCATCCAGCTATGCCAACAACATTTGTTAAAGATACTATCTTTTTTTCCATTTAATATTTGGACCTCTTTGTTGAAGATCAGGTTTCACAGGTTTTTGGGTTAATGCCTGGATCCTTAGTTCAATTCCATTGATCCCGTGTCTGTTTTTATGCCAGGACCAGGCTGTGCTTATTACTGTAGCTCTATACTATAACTTGAAGTCAGGGATGGTGATACCTCCTGATGTTCTTTTGTAGAGCAGAAATGTTTTGGCAATCCTGGCTGTCCTGTTATTCTAAATGAAGTTCAGTATTGTTCTTTCAAGGTCTGTAAAATATTGTGTTGGGATTTTGATGGGAAGTACATTGAATCTATAGATTGCTTTTGGTAGTATTGGCATTCTTACTATGTTGATCCTACCTATCCAGAAAGATCGTTCCTTATTCTGATATCCTCTTCAATTTCTTTTTTCAGTGATTTAATATTTTTTGTCAAACAGATCCGTTTCTTCTTTGGTTATAGAAGAAACTATAAGTTACTCCAAGTATTTAATGATATTTGCAGCTATTATAAAGGGCGATGTTTCTCTTATTCTTTTTCAGCCCTTTTATCTTTAGTGTATAGGAGGGCTACTGATTTATTTGAGTTAATCTTGTATCTTGCTACATTGCTAAAGGTGTTTATTAGCTGCAAAAGTTCCCTGGAAGAATTTTGTGGTCACTTATATATACAATCACATCATCTGAAAATAGATATAGTTTCACTTCTTTTTTCCAATTTGAAACCTCATTAATCTCCTTCTTCATATGTTGTTCATATGTTGAACCATCCCTGCATTTCTGGGTTGAAGCCTACTTGATCTTGGTGGATGAATTTTTTATATATTGTTTTACACTCTTTTTTTGGGGGGGAGGAGTTTTATTTTCATTGAATAAAATTAAAATCATCTTTCAAAAAATACAGATTCAGAATTTTAAATTCATCAAGAACTTTTGGCATTATTGATTTACCCAACTCACTTGTAGAAGAGAATTCCAACCCCAAAGGCTGAGTCTCTTAGTTTAGTAAATACTGTGATTTTCATGGCACAGTCAGAGCCAACCCCTTCCCCTCCTATCCAGCAATGTTTCCAGCAGACCATGCCAGCAGAAATTTTTCTGTTTGAGAGATCTATAATTCTCCACTAGATTTTCATTACCACAAATAAGTGTCAAGTAGGTACCTTTCCTGAGCTTTTTTTTCCCTCTTAGGATCTCAAATAAAAGGACTCCAATATACTTCTGATAGCTTTGCTCTAGTTGAATCAATGTTACATTTTTTTATGTATATATACAATGTTTTATACTCTTTGCCAGAATTTTGTTGAGGATTTTAGCATCAATATTCATGAGGAAAATTAGTCCTCAATTCTCCTTTTTTGATGGGTCTTTTAGTGGCTTGGGTATTAGGGTACTTGTGGCCTCATAAAAGAAATTTGGTAATATTCCTTTAGTTTCTACTGTGTGAAATAGTTTCAGGTGTAATTATAGTAGTTCTTCTTTGAATGTCTGGTAGAATTCTGCACTGAAACTATCTTGACTTGAACTTTTTTTATTTGGGAGGCATTAATAACAGCTTTAATTGCCTTTACATTTACAGGTCTGTTTAGGTAATTAATCTGGTCTTCATTTAATTTTGGTAAATGGTACCTGTCCAAAAACTTGTCCATTTCTTCTAGGTTTCTCATTTTTGTGGAATATAGATTTTCAAGGTATGATCTGATAAGTCTGTGTATTTCCTGGGGGTCTGTTTCTATGGTCCCCCTTTCATTTCTGATTTCATTGATTTGGATACTCTCATTCTGTGTTTTGGTTAGTTTGGACAAGGGTTTATTTATCTTGTTTACTTTCTCAAAGAATCAACTCTTCGATTCATTTGGATTGTTCTTTTTGTTTCAACTGTATTGATTTCAGCTCTATGTTTGATTATATTCTGCCGTCTACCCCTTCTAGGTGAGTTTTCTTCTAATTGTTCTAAGGTTTTCAGCTGTGTGGTTAATTCCCTAGTGTGGCATTTCTCTAGGTTTTTCATATAGGCATCTAGTGCTATGAATTTTCTTTTTCCATCTCTTGGATTCTGTTGGTTATGCTTGTATCTGTAGTTTCAGCTCTTTTCTTCAAATTTTCTATTTCCACCTTTGCCTCATTTTGTGCCTTTTTTGTTGCTTCTATTTCAGTTTTTATTTCCTGAAATGTTTCTTTCATTTTTTCGTTTTACCTTTTCTTGGTTTTCATTCAAAGACTTGATCATATCTTCCAGTTTTTTGTTTGTATTTTCTTCTATTTTTTAAGGGACTTTTTTTATTTTTTAATTTTTAGTATGAATGAAGAAGTCACATTTTCTATCTGTGTATATCCTTATTAATGGTCCCTTCCCCCTCCTACCACATCAGGCCATTCTCTCTTCTCCACATCTCCCCATCTCCTCCTCAGCATAGGCAAGAGGTCCCAAGGTCTCAATTTCCCAATATTGCTCAGTTCAGCCTCCACTCCTGGCAGACCCAGTTTTTTCCCACAACATCGAGACTGAGTCATGTGTTCCTCTAGGGGGAGTGGAATCTAAGGTGTCAGTCCAAGGTGTTTCAGACCCCAAGCTGTTCAGTGGTTGTTGTTTGCAGCTTGGGCATGCTTTGCTTTTTTGTTTGTTTGTTTAGATTCCACTAATGAGTGAGTACATCCCCTGTTCATCTTTCTGGGTTTGTGATATCTTGCTCAGAAGGATATTCTCCAAATCCATCCATTTGCCTCCAAATTTTAGGATATCATTTTTTCTTACTGCTGAGTAGTACTCCATTGTTTAAATATACCACAGTTTGTTAATCCATTCTTCAGTTGATGGGCATCTATGTTGTTTCCAAGTTCTTGCTATAACAAATAATGCTGCTATGAACATAGCTGAGCTAATGCATTTGGAGTGTGACTATGTGTCCTTAGGGTATACACCCAGAAGTGGTATTCCTGGTTCCTTGGAGAGATTGATTTTCAGTTTTCTGAGAAACCTCCATAGTGCATTCCAGAGTAGCTGAACAAGCTTACACTGCCACCTACAATGGGGGAGTGCTCCCCATGCTCTGAACCCTCTGCAGCATAGGCTGTCATCTGTGTCTTTTATCTTAGCCAATCTGACAGGTGTCTGGTGGTATCTCAAAGTTAGGGTTAGGGTTAGGGTTAGTGTCCTTGGCTTTACAGAAACTTCTCAGTTTCAGAAGATCTTTAAGGGAAATTTTTATATCTTCTTTGAAGACTTCAGTAATCGTCTTAAAGGTGTTTTTGTTGTTTTCTTCTGTTTCCTTTTCATTGCTTTGTTCAGGTCTTGTAGTTATAGAATCACCAGTTTCTTCTGGTTTTGCTTGTTGTTCTTTATATATATATATATATATATATATATATATATATATATATATATATTTACATTGTAGACTGCCCATGACTCCAGTGGTTCATGATGAGCCAGCTCCTAGTCAGCTGAGACAAGAGGGCTTATGTATCTCCTGTTTCTTCTGAGCAAGTGGTCTGCTCTATCTCTGACTCTGGTCTGGACAGGGCTCTGAATTTCAAAGCCTAGTCGTTCTCTGATGATGCATTTTGCCCTGGAGGTGGAGCCTGGCTGTGCAAGTTCCGCTCTTTTAGGTGTCACTGAAGGAGCCCCTCACAGCCAAAGCCCAGCTCTTCTCTGCTAGGAAGAGTCCAAGGTTATATCCTAGGGATTGACCCCAATCTCACATAGGGATTCTTCGGATGGGTGGTCCAGGTGCTGGAATCTGCTTATCTCTGGGTGGGGCTCTTGAATTTTCTGCAAGGTAATTTTCTACATTATGCATCCTTGTCAAGTGGAATGAGGCTTCTAGTTGAAGATCATTTTGATTTTTACCATGTTTGATGACATAAGCAAGTTGTATGTTCATCAATATAGCCTTATCAAAGGTTTGAGAGATTGCTTTGGAAATAGCCTGTGATGTTGCAGTGATTCAGTGAGACTCCCTTGAAAATGACTCCACATATGTAATGCATTCCTGGCACTCAAGGTTTTTCTTGGTGGAATGAGATGCCTAATTAGGGCACTGCTGCCCCCATTACATGGTTTTTCCACCTAAATTCCTTTCACACACACACAAACACACACTCAAAGGAATTAAAGATAAAGCATGCTTTGACAAACATGTGAACTCTGAGATATTGTGGCAGCATGCACAGAACCTGCATGGTTCTGTTCCAGACATGTTCCAGTTGTAAGAGGAGATTAAATACAAGCCACCATCACTAAATCAGAAGATATTGGAAATTAACATTCACTTGCAAATAAAAACTTACTTTTTTTCTAAAAGGCTCACTGGAGGGACATAAACCATGTGTGTTCCTTTCTAAACTGAGGTTACTAAAACTTAAGTTTGAGGTTTACCTATGGCCTCAGCTTCTGCTTATATTCTTTTAAACATTTACAAATTTAATAGCTAGTGACATTACTCTGAAATATACTTAATTAAATAATTGTAATCATTCTCAAATATAACTGACCATGCTTCCTTAAGAAAAATCTTCCAAAGAAAAACATCTCAAAATGTAATAAAACAAAAATAATAAATGAACAAGCAGAAGAAAAGGAATCAATGAAAAAGAATGACTGACACACAAATGAACTCAGAGACTATGAAGTCATGCATAGGACCTTCATTGGCTCATGAAGATGGCCTCCCAATGCTAAGAGAATCAACTCTAACTCAGAATCTATGTTCAATTGATATCCACTTGCAAATGAAAAAAAAAATAGTTCTATCCAAAACACTCTCCTCAGGGTGATACAATCTACCCATAAGAGCAAGCCCCATGCCTAGCAGTAGATGGCCAGCACAGAATAAACTTGCTTATTAGAGTTTCTTCCCCTGATAATGAGGTTTTAACAGAAGCATATCAGGCAGGTATAAGAAAGTAAGAGAAGATATGTAAAATTGTAATTAGAATAATTCAGCTTTGCCTCTATGTTTTAGTTACCTATCTTCTACTATAAGAAAATACCAGCACAAAAATTAACTTGATTTATCTTGACTTATGGAAGCAGGATTGCCTTTCTCCCTAATACCAAGGGATACCTGGCAGGAAGCAGTCAGAGATGCATTGCAACAATACACAGAAACGAGAGCATGAACAGGAATGAGGGTATTAACTCTCAAAGCCTACCCATGGTAGCAAACTTCCTCCAACATGCATTTACCTTCTTGAAGGTACTATAGACATTCAAGACATAAACATATGGGGGAACATTTCCCATCCAAAACATCATTCTCTGTCTAAAGTGGAGGGAGGACTGAAAATAATATTTTCCAGGAAAGAGAGGATTAGCAAATTAGATGTCATTGCAAAATCAGAATGAATGTTTAAAAAATTCATGTAATTGTAACAATGAGACATCTCAATCTTAGTTGTTTTTCTTTCTATAGAATAATTGCTAATTCCCAGTACTTATTGACTGAACATTGCTTTATTTGGCAGGATAAATGTTTTAGATAAATCTCATTATCCTCAAGAATGATTAGCTGCCTGTGGTCGGAGTAGGTGTGTTTCTTCTCCTGTTTTACTGCTTATAATGTAGTTTAGAGTAATTTTTATTACATTTGAGGCCCAGAGCCCTTGTTCCTATCTCTCCATAATTGGGCTTCAGTGACTTGAAACACCATTTGAGGTAGAAACAGACTGCTAAGTGGAAAATTTATAGAGGTATGGTGAAGTAAGTGTCAAATTATCACTATTATGAAGAAATGGGAGATGTATGTCTATGACTTGCCAGCACATCTCTGTTATTAGGTAAATTAGTGCTTTAATCTCCTTATTAATGTTTGAGGTGGATATGCTGATATTTCAGAAACTTATTAATGTGCTAGTACTCAGAGTTATTATGTTGTCCACTACAGGGTGCCTCATCTGTCATTTTTTTGGTCAGACACAATATTGCATAGAATTACAAAATTGTGCAGGGTGACAGGCTAGGATCTATTTGCATTTTTCTACACACTTCCTTCCAGTTATGCCAACACCATTTGTTAAATATACTATCTTTTTTCCATTGAATGTTTTGGGCCTCTTTGTCAAAAATCAGGTGTTCATAGGTTTTTGGGTTAATGTCTGGATCCTCAATTCTATTCCATTGGTCCACAAGTCTGTTTTT
>PVIH01005430.1:14860-124455 GCA_004025045.1 Sigmodon hispidus | reverse complement strand
AGTGGTCTCTAAACAAACAAACAAGAAAAAAAGCCAAACATGCCCAAGCAGCAAACCACAACCACTGAACAGCTTGGGATCAGAAACACCCTGGACTGACCCTTCAAACCCCAGTCCAACTATAGGAACACCTGACTCACTCTTGAGGGAGGGGGGACAAAACTGGATTTGGCCAGGAGTGAAGACTGATCCAAGCATTGTTGGGTCAGTGGGACCATAGGACTGTCTGCTCCCTGCCAAGGGAGGGGATGGGGAGTTGCAGAGAAGAAAAATGACCAGATGTGGTGGGAGGGGGAAGAGACCTTGAATAAGGATATACAGGGATGGAAAAAAAAAATTCAGAGGGAAAGCTGAACACAAAGAAAATGTATGTGTAGCAATCTTATTTGCATTATCACCCTTGATAAGCCATGCTTATGATTCTTATCCTCTGTATAGTTATTGTTAATTCTTCTGCATTTTAAATTCTTTTTACTATTTTTTTTGATAAATACAAAATAAAGAAGGGGGAAAAAAAAGAAGTCACATATTATTCTAGCTAGATAAAGAAAGTAAGCATTGCACAGGTTGGGAACATAGTTCAGTTAGTAAAATGCATGCAATGTAAGCATGAGAAGCTGAGTTTGGAGTGGAATGGATGTGTTGGTAATCCCAGGGCTAGGGAAGAGGGGACAGAGATCCTGGAGCCTGGCTAACCAGCCAGTCTAGCTTACTTGAGAGCTCTGAGCCAATGAGGGAAGACCTATTTGATGTAGAAATGCCTTTCTATATGCTGTGAATAAAAAAAAAAAACTGTTTGGCCTATATCTTTTTAAACCAATCATTCTCAACATATGGGTCGCAACCCCTTTGACAAACATTTATCTCCCAAAATATATACACTATAATTCATAACAGTAGCAAAATTACAATTACGAAGTAGCTACAAAAATAATTTTATGGTGGGGGGAGGTCATGACAACATGAATTGTATTAAAGGGTGCCAGCAATTGGAAAGATGACAATCACTGTTTTTAGGCAGGTAGGCACCTTAAGAGTAGGTGGGGAATCAGAGTTTAGGTAGGAGAAGGAGGGTAGAGTTAAGACAGAGACGTGATCCAGCTGCCCAAGAACAGAGATGTAAAAAAATAAAAAAATAAAAAAAAGCCAGGTAAACCACAAGCCACATGGTAGGACAGATTAATAGAAATGGATTAAATTAAAATAAAAGAGCTAGCTAGCAATATGCCTAGACATAGGTAAACAGCATAAAATTAATATCAGTGTCTATGTGTTTCTTTGGGACTTTGGGATTGCTGGTTCAGATAAGCAGCGACAGGCAGATCTGAACAGTGGGACTAGGTGGTCCAGATACCTCTTACTATACCTGTTCTCTCTAAAACAAATGGATGTCTTCTGTGGAAGGACCCCTGAGCTGCCCCCCGGCTTCCACATGTACCTGCACACACACACACAAACACACATAGGACATACCCACAACTAACACAACACACGACTGGAGCTGCTCTTTGGGAAAGCAGAAAAAAAAAGTCATAAATCTTTTTTTCTCAGCTGATTTTCTAATTTTTGATTTACTCCTATTTGTAGAACATGCTAAAATAGTCACTTTTCATTTAAGGAACTCTTATCACATGAAATTCATGTCCAAATCACCATTTGTTTAGGAGAAACCTCAGGCTGGTAGATTTATCTGCCTTGTCGGCATGTGGGGGAATATGCACATTTCCTACAGGAAACACCAGCTTTATCTTCATAGATTTGAGTTGTTGCAACACAAATACCTACCTCCCCATGCCTAGCTTGAACTTTCTAAAAGTTCATGAAAGCAATGAATTGCTGAGATTAATCATGGACATGATGGTGCCTCTTTCAAGGTAAAAGGTTAAAGATGACTAAAACCAATATTCAAGAAGATGGCCTGTAAATAGAATCATGCTCAAATGTTTTTAAAAGCACACTTCTTCTGTTACTGTGCTGCTTCTCAAATATCCTAACTCTTCATTCTCTGAGCTTCTCTTCATTTGGCATTTCCTTTGGATACTTCAACGGAAGAAAATATTTTAATGTGTTTTCCCTTTGGACTATTTTCTTTAAATCAGGGACTTTGTTCTATTTTCTTTAAACCCTAACCCTAACCCTAACCCTTCAATGTTAAGCAAGACTCAGCTTATCTTTATAAATAATTTGTAAAAAAAAAAAAAAAAAAAAAAAATCCCTACCATTGCTGGTGTGTGGGGTGCATGTTGCACTCACTTGGGACATCTGCATTACAAATATATTATTTAATATATTATTTCATCTATTTCTCACAATAATTTAGGTATTCTCTGCATTTCCCTGGGTCAATTAGTGCCTATAAATGGAACTTGAACAAGTTCCTGGGACTATTCTTGAGACTCAACAAGTATTTCACTGGGTTGATACATGCATGAATTGCCAAAGGGCATCAATGTGGTAACATTTGTGACAGATGGAGCCCTTGCAGTGAGCACTCAGTATATACTAACTGACCAAATTGATGAGCAACAGGAGTCAGTATGACAAATGGGTAAGTCATCCTTAGTATTTTGAAAATTGTACCAATGTCTGGAATTTTATATCTAAAAATTGTTGAAATAACACTCCCAACCTTGTTATCCCTTCAAGTCATTCTAGATCCTTCTTTCCTGGAAAAATGACATGCAATACATCATTATTAAGAAAAAAGTAATTACATTCTTATTTTTTTATCTAGGCAGGAAGTAATTTTTATTTTTTATTTCAAGAGCTTATTTATATTAAGATATGTAATTAAACTGCAAAATATTATAACCCTTGGTAAATTATAAACCTGAAATTATATTTACTTTTTTTTCAGATAGGAAATAACTAAATAAGACAAAGTCTGGCAAAGTGGCTCCATGAGTAACAGTGCTTCCCACGAAAGCCTGATGACCTGAGTTCGGTTCCTGCAATCCCTGGAAGAACGAGAGAACCCACTCTTGAGAGTCATCTGCTATGTGCCGCATGTTTGCCATGCTACCCTCTCCCCCTTATACTAATAACAATGAATAAAAATGTAAAATCTCTAAGAACAAGAAAATAAAACAAGCTTTTTATTAAACGTTCTTTATTTAATAGATGAAGCAAAGACATTATTTAATGCCCAGTTCCAAATATACAGTCGATCCCTGGCTCCCCATTCTTATTTGATTTCTTCAGTGTAGGGGTGAAGCCCAGGGTTCCATGCAAATGCAAGGCAAGCATTCTCCCTCAGACCTCAGAGATACACACTCAGTATCCTAGCTTGGAACTATGTGACTGACCTTCAGTCTGTCAGCTCTGCTCTGAGGAGTAGATGCTCCCATGATTATGTTGGTTCCTTTGATCATAACAGTTTGGACAGAAACAGACTTCTCCCTGTGGCTGACTCTGTGACACTTGTAAATGTCCTCAGATTCTTCTGGTTTTCCCCTAAAATTTCCTATTTCATGCCACCCACAAACACTTCGAAACTTTTTAAAAAACATTCAGCACACAGAAATCTTGTAGGCTTTTGGTCTATTTGTTTGTTTTTCCTCAATATCTTCAGAGCATGCTCCAGTTTTAGAAAATGACATTAGGTTAACCCAGATTTTCTGTTAAAATGTCAACCTTTAGAAAAATAAATATAAATGATTGTTGGTGGGGGGGAGGGACATT
This sequence comes from Sigmodon hispidus, assembly GCA_004025045.1. Lineage (NCBI taxonomy): Eukaryota > Metazoa > Chordata > Mammalia > Rodentia > Cricetidae > Sigmodon > Sigmodon hispidus. The sequence continues at coordinate 120,774 of PVIH01005430.1, read as the reverse complement.
AGGACAAAAGTAATACGGGGAAAAGCTGCTTATCTTTCCATGTATAATTTTTTTCTTTTATTACACCCAGTCTCTCAAGAAACATAATTAAAATCTTTGACATGAAAAGCTGAGGAGACCTCATAGTCTGATGACAGAAATGAGGAGATGTAATGCCAGGCAGGCACCAGCCTCAGGCGAGAGACTGCCTCAGTGCCTCCTTTCTTGGAGTCACATGAGGGAAACATCTGTCAGACGGCCAAGGCAAACAAAGACAATGGCTTCTACACAGCAACAAAACTTTCTTACAAACTAGAGAATCACAGAAATTTGAAGAAAATTTTAAATTATTCAAAAGACTGAATCTGGGATCAATTGATATTTTGTTGAATAAAGCAAGCTATTTGGAAAAGGATTTTCTAATACGTAGAAAATATAAACTCTTTTTTATTAATTTATTTTTATGTGTCTGGGTATTTTGTTTGCATATGTCTGTTTGTGCAGGCCAGTGTATGTAGAAGCTAAGAGAAGAGCATTGGATCCCCAGGAACTAGAGTTATAGACTGTTGTTAGCCACCCCACCGTGTGGGTACTGGAAATCAAACAGTCTACCAGCCAGTAATCTTGACTGTTGAGCCAATTCTCCAGCCCCCAGATTCAGTGTTTAATACTGGATTCAATTCTTCCAGTTCATGTATTTACCTTATTATAGACCAGCAAGAAGAATGCTAGCATGAAACCACTCTGAGCAACACTATTTGAGATGGCAAGAGCCAATCCAGAATAATCCCTTCCTCCAGAAATTAGACACCAGTATCAAACATGGAGAGAAACAGAAATTTAAGGAACCCACCATACCAGTATTGTAGATCACGTCATCTTTATTTACCTTGAAATATCTCTTCAAGGAAAGTAAGCATACACTAAAATGACACCCAAGTGCATAAATCCTCTACAGAGGATATATCCCCACCCCCAGAAATGGCACCAACATTCCTTACTTAAAAATACATATAATGTAAAAACACAAATCTTTATCAAAGCACTATATACCTGATTACATATGATGTTGTATACATAGTGAGCACTGTGAATATGCTCTGCATGGTTGAAGGACTCTTCCCATTTTGTTATTTGGAATGAATATAATATCATAAGACACCAAGGGCGGAGATGGGGGAATCTACAGACAGAAAAGTCAAAAGGGGTTTCTATAGATCTTATAGCTGAGCTGTACTGCTGGGACAGTGGCAGAAGCAGAGGTGGTTAAGTTCCAACACCAGTAATCAAGAGTGAGGTGCAAGAGGAAAGAATGAAGACAGAGAACCAGTTACTGTCAGGAGCTCACTCCTACGGTGAGAACATGATGACCGCTTAACAGGAGGGGCTCAGAGGATAGGTGATAGAAGGTGGCACTGACACTTTATCATTAAAATTTAAACTGTCAGTGTGCCTCTTTATTGGAAGATAGAAAGAACTCTTCTTATAATTTTCAAACTGAAGAAAAACCAACTAAGCCCATAAAAGGTCAAAACACGGCATCATGTGGCTGGACTATCTTTAGCCTCCTCCACCCTGCACCGATGGATGTCAGCTATTATCAGACAGTTAAAAAGCAGGGTTCTGAAATATCAGCACCTCTTTTAATCCCCTCTTTTATGAGTCAACCCAGTTGAAGTAAGCTTATTTCCTATAGATGATGTCCTCAAATCCCTGACAATAAATACGATGCTAGAAATGAGTCTTCATCACAGATAAAGCAGTTATAAGTGGGCCCACAGATTCTGGACTGTGATCATGATAAAAAAAAAAAAAAAGCAAACAGCACCACCCAAAATCTGTTACTGTCAAAGACCAGGTCTATATCTGAAAAGCACACACACCCCCAATCCATGCTGCTGGCAGTATAACTCATTACACTAATTAAAGTTTGTGACATTTGTTAAAATTAAAAATGCATGTGTCTTTTGTTTGACTTATCAATTTCATTTATAAATGTGCGTCCTATTGAGATACTGATCTGTACACAACAATGAAATGAACAGATACTAAATGAAGCAAATTATTAGACATCAGCTAAATTACCACCAGTGAGGGAAGGCCTAAAATAAATGATGGTACAGCCATACAGTGCAATGAATAAGGCACAGCCTTTAACAGAATGTGGCAGAGTTTAGAATGGTAACAGAGCCTTCAAAATGGTTAAGTTTTAAAAGAGGAAGCTGCAGTTGGGGCATAAAGCAATGGCAGTGGACAGGAAGAAGAGGGTTGCCTCTGGAAAAGACACTGGGGCAGAGCAGAAGTGTGCTCATCAACCTACCTTTTTAACAAAAAATTTATATTGTGTGTGGGTGTTGGTTTGTCCATGTCTGTGGATGGGCAAGTGTGACACATACATGTGTGGTAGAAGAGGCCAACTTTCGGAAGTCATCCTCTCCTTCTATCACGGGAGTCCTGGGTAGTAAAGATAGCTGTTCCCTGCCAAGTTGGCCATCTCACTGGGGCCTGGGCCCTGGTCATTTACCTTTGGGGGTACAGCATCTGTATGTGTGTGTGTGTGTGTGTGTGTGTGTGTGTGTGTGTGTGTGTGTGTTCTGGCAATCAAACCTGCAGCAGCATACATCACTTTAAAAAGATGCTATATGCCATTTCTTTTTTCTATTTTTTAAAATTATTTTTATTTTATGTGAATTAGTGTTTTGCCTGCACTGTGTAAGGGTGTCAGATCTTAGAATTACAGACAGTTGTTAGCTGCCATGTGGATGCTGGGAATTGAACTCAGGTCCTCCAGAAGAACAGTCACTGCTCTTAACTGCTGAGCCATCTCTCCAGCCCACTATATGCCATTTCTATAATGAGAGTCAAATGCCAGTAATCAATGAGCAACAACAGAGAAATTGATTCTAACAGATTAGCTTTGGCAGCCAGTGTTGCTGTGAGGAAAACCAGATGCCTCTGTAGAGGGATTATTCTGGTTCCTATTCTTTCAGAGTCTTCAGTGGCTGCAGTTCATACTTGGTCATAAGACTAGTACACAACTATCCAAAACTTTCAAGTAATCTTTGCAGGTGACTTACTTATATAATAAAGATACCACTATATGATTTTAAATAAAATCTAATGAATTACTTAGCGGTTGAGAGAATTTGAATGTTTTTCACTTCCTAAATGTAGTACAGATAGAAAGGACTTAAAATCTACTAGGCAAAGTGATCATTGGATAAAAGGAAGACTTATAAGATGCACTGTGGTTTTGTAAGATGAGGCAGTGATGTGGGACTGTCTTTTTATATGCTGTGACTATTGTTCTTTAAATAAAGGCACCGTCTTGGCCCTTGGCAGCCATCATAGATGTAGATGTAGAAATCGAGGCATAGGTAGGAGAAGAAGGGCCAAGTCAGAGGGAGATTAATTCAGTCACCCAAGAATCAACATGCAAAGTAACACAGGTAAGCCACAGGCCACGTGGCAGGACAGATCAATGGAAATTGGTTGAATTAAGATGAAAGAGATAACTAGCAATATGCCTGAGACATAGGCCAAGCAGAATGAAATTAATCTAAGTGTCTGTGTGTTTCTTCGGGACTTTGGGATAAGTGGCGGCGGGCACAGCAAATCCAGACTGAGGACTAGGCAGGCCAGAAACCTCATACTACAAGGTGGTTTGTTGATATCATCTCAAGACTCTGGTATCCATTCACACAACTACACTTTCTGAGCATCATGTATTTATAATGGATGCACAGCATCCTTTCCCCCTGAAAAATCAGGATGCTTTCCAGGCCCCATCCCATTTGTAAATAATTACATCTCTAAAGCTAGAAAATTCAAGGACTAATTACTCCTAAGTGACTTATAAATTGAAAGTTCACAGGTTCATCTTCAAAATTACTGCTGGAGTGTGTTGGGGGAGGGTGCATCCCACATGTTAAAAGCTCTACTTCTTCTCTGTGCTATCTAATGTACAATTTGTTCATCCTGGAAGAATTATGGTGATGTTAAACATAAACAGTACTTTCCAAGTTAATTACAGACAAATCTTTCCTACAGTTCACATTTAGAGCCTGGCTCTAGGCTGTTACATTTCTTTTCAGCTTTAGGAGTTGTGAGCTTAAGACTGCCATGTTCATGGAGATCTGATTTTAACTGAACAAAATCAAGGCAATCACAAGCTCATTTATACCACAGAGTGCCAATTCAGGTCCCATAAAGTTTTCTTAAATAACCTAAGTCAGACACATTATATTGCAACATAATCGTGTTGTGTCAATACAATGCAGATTGCTCCAGCTCAAAGCCTGCTCCCCTACTTGCCTGTAGGAAGAGTCCTTTATAACTCTACTTGTCCTCTACATTGGCACTGCCAGTGAAAGCATAATTGAGTGTGTTTTCAGGGCCCATCTAAATATAGCTGGGTGCTCATTCAGAATAATGCTTAAAAACAGGAAAGACTAAAGCGTAAGGCTTTCTGTTGGAACAACTGATTCCTGGCCAAGAGCCACTGAGAAATTCCTATGGTAGGTTCAAACAGAAAGTCCATATGAAGAAAATCTCAGGAAAGTATGCTTAGATTAACAAGAACTTTCAAAAGTCAGAAAGGCTTTTTTAAAGTTTGTTTAAAGTTAAGTCCCCCCACTGAAACCTTGCTTCCCTGGGACAGAGGGGAAAGAACTAAAGAACTAACCCATATTAACAATGCATGATATAGCTGGTGACGTTAGGGGTCTTCTAACTGTACTCTGTCTTCATCAATCGTCACCTAGGCTCTACAAAAGAAGTATTGTTATCTACAGAAACCCCAAACAACTAACTGAAGACCAAAAACAACAGCATTAGAAACTCAAATATGCTCCTTAAAACCACTGCTCTTTCACACGGTAATAAAATAAGTAATAAAACTTAAAAATTACCCCGACAGTAGATGAGTAAATAACTATTCAGTGAAACCAGATATAGCCCCAAAACATGAATGTGAAGATCCAGGGAAACATAGTAAATGCTTGCAATAAACTTCTTAAGGGCAAAAGCAAAATTGAAAATTATATATACAGTGATTTCAACTCTAAAATAGTCAACATAATTATTATTTATTCAGCACATACTTTGTGCTTACCACTTTATACAATCTATAATAAATGTGTGGAGACTATTATTACCTCCCTTCTGCTGGTAAAAAGACTAAGGAGTATGGTGGTCGGGCAACTTGTCAGCTATAAAGCAACTAAAACTTAGTCCAAAAACTGATCTGATCTCAGAGAACTCAGAGCAAATGTTAAAAATGGAATAAGTTCAAGAAGCCAGAAGATAAATCTATTCTGATGGTGGGTCTGGCAGAAAGTCTTCTCTGTATTCTGAGAAAGGATAAATTCCTCCTGCCTTTGCTACTTTCTAGATGTATCTTATGATGGAATCTCTCTCATCGCCTGTGACAGTGCCTGCAAAATCCATTCCCTGGTTTGATTTTTATTGTTATGACAAAACACCATGATCAAAGCAAGGGTTTATTTCACCTTACAGGTCACAAAATATCCTGTCATCACGGAAGTAGAGCAGAATTCAGGGCATGAACCTGGAGGCAGAAACTGAGGAACATTGTTTTTTAGTTCGCTTTCCACAGCATGCTCAGCTTGCTTTCCTATACAACCGAAGAGAGCTTACTGGTCTTGCAGAGAACATGGGTTCCATTCCAAGCACCCACACAGTGGCTCTCAACCATCTATAAATCTAGTTCTAGTGGACTAGATGCTTTCTTCTGGCTTCTGTGGGCACCTTCATGCACTTAACACATAAAATTCTTTCAAACACCCAGATATACACTAAATAAATATTTAGTGCATTCTTAATAATGATTGTTCTGGATAGAAATCTATGCATTGATAGGTATAGATACATAGGTTTATATTTAGGTATATGTATATTGTATTTGTGTGGGCATTTATTTCTCTAATGATACATCTCTGAATCTATCCCTGCAAATCATTCCCATAAGTTAAATCATACTGAAAGACTGTTTTATACACCATGCATTCCATGGAGAAAAAAATTGTAATCATCTTGTCATGATACTAAATATATCTGTATATGTTTTAAAATCTTTGTAGTTGCAAAAATTATATAAATATAGCAATATAAATTTGAAGCCTATTTGATTATTCACAACAATTTTTCTTATAAAAGTTCTCTGATAAGTATCATTAAAAACTTTTCTAATTAATATCCTTAGGGTAATTTCCTGGGGATAGAGTTGATGTTATCAAAAGAACCAGGGTTGGGGAATTTCACCTACTAAGCCACCTTATATAGAAGGACTTTGTCCATTTCACTGTTACCAGTTAGAGACAATATGAATCTTTCTTTTATCTCATATCTACATCAACACTGAGTATGATGGTTAGTTTCTGACAACTTCACACAATCTAGAGACACCTGGATAGAGGAATTTTTAATTGAAGAGTTGCTTCTATGAGACTGGCTGTGTCTATGGAGAAAATTTTAATTGCTAATTGTCGTAGAAGGGTCAGCCCACTGTGGGAAGTACTATTCCTGAAAATGTGGACCTGAGCTGTAAAGGTCTCTGGTTCGATTCATGCCTCTAGGTTTCTGCCTTAAATTTCTAGTTTGGCTTTCTGTGATAATGAACTACATAAGCCAAACAAACATTTTCTCCCCAAGTTGCTTTTGGTCAGTGTTTCATCACACCAACAGAAATCAAATTAGAACAATGGGTAATCTACAAATCAGTGTTCTTTTCAGTCTATTGAGTGCAATGTCTTTGCATCTGCATACTTCCTGTTATTGATGTCATAGTTTAAAGCAGCCTCGTGTATGAGCACTGCCTAGTTTCCTGAGTTACAGAGTGATGTGCTTAGATGATTATCCTCCAGGAATGAGATGGAAGGCTGTTAGCCATGAGTGCAATGCCAATAAATCAGTAACATATATTAAATAAAGTACCTCTAAACAGAAAAGTATATAACAGGAGGTTATGTTTTGACTGCGAGCTCACAGGAACCTCTGTCTCCTCTGGTAGCAGTGCTTTATTTCCCACTTTCTCAGCATTTGTTGCAACTATTTTTCTCTTATGGACCAACTGAAGAACCAGAGAAGCACCTCCATTTTTGAGCAAAAGTTCCTAATCCCAGTTTTGAGACAGGCCTGAGGTCTGCAGAGGGACAAAGTACCAACAGGAGAGGTAGCCTAGGGAAATGATAGCAGTTAATTAACCCTGGAATGTCCCAGTACTGGAAATAGCCTGGAATGACTCAACTCTGGAGGTAGTAGAAAGAAAAGGACTTTGCAAACAGTCAGCTGAGACGAGAGAGGAAATCTAAAAATCCCCCCAAAAGATGAGCTAATCAGAATTGTATCCATACTAAGACCCCAATTGATGTATGCAAAAAAACCTTGTGATTTTTGCCTTTAAAATCCCATCTTGCAAAGGGGTGGGTACCTCCTCCAGCCATTGCCATGCCTGTGTTTCAGATAGGTCCTTGTTACGACTTGCGGTTTTTCAATAAACTTTGCTTTTGCCTTTAGGAGAGCTCACATCTCTGATGGTCTCTTTGGGGGCCTCGAGACCAGGGCACAACAAATAAGCCTGGGTATTGATCTAACAACACACAGTTTGATTGGAGTGCAGAAAGGGATAGAGAGCACATATTTGAAGTAAGATGCTAAATTGATTTTTTTAGCAGAAACCAACACAATTGATCTTTAATTAATAAAAATAGAACAGAAGGTAATATAAGGAAGTTATAGAGTATAGGGGCCATTGTGAGATAACATGGCTTGCTGGGTAGTGGTGGCACACAACTTTAATCACAACATTTGGGAGGTAGAGGCAGGTGGATCTCTGTGAGTTCAGGGCCAGCCTGCTCTACAGAGTGACACAGGAAAGATGGATAGAAGAGTGATGTTTTCATTAAGAATTTTGATATTATGTAAGTGTGGAATGGGAGAAAGATGAGTAGACAGAGGTCAGAGGTCACCTCTCACAAGAGCTGATGATACTCTGAAGACAAACCAGCATGCATTAGTCTAGGGAGAGGGGCAAATAAGAACTAGGCAAGCCAGTCCTCAGGGAACTGAATGGGTTTCTATGGAAGGAGCATAGGACCAGGAAACAAGGCCATGGGGGACTTGGTATGAGAAATGAGGTCAGAGCCTATCCAGCAGCCAACACAAGCTGCCATTGAGGCCCAGAATGCAGATCATCCATTGTTTACATTCCCCTTGAGCTAAGAATCAGCATCAGGCTGAGCCTAGCAGATGAGGAACCCAAATTGAAAACCTGGAGGCTTGACAAACACCAAGTCAGCAGTGGGGATTATATCCAAGAGCCCTGAGGCCACTCATTTTCTTCAAAATGTTAGTCCTCCCTGGGTGTCAGACATAGAGCCCAAAAATCTATCCCCAGGACTAGTTAAATTGTGATACATTTGCTTAATTTAGAAATAAATACAATGAAACAAATATTAAAGGCCCCTAGGAAAATAATGTAGTGTCTTCTTTATACCTGTCTTATGGTACCTGGAAATGTAGAACACCCATATAGACAGAATCACTTGGTGACTTTGAGGCAAGAAGAAGTAGGGCCAGGCTGTCATTCTCAGATATTAGGAAAAGGGAGGAAAAAGGGTGGGGGTCTACAGTGTTTCTTGGAATGCTTGTCTGATATGAGAGAAGCTCTGGGTTCAACTCCCAACACCACAAAACAAAGTAAAACAAGTTGATTTATTGAAGATATCATTAGCCCCCTACCCCTGCTCACTGGCCTTGAACTCATGATACACCTACCTTAGCTTTAGCCTCCTAGCCTGTAGGATTGCAGGCTAAGTATTGTGCCAGGCTCATCTGGAATTATTGATGCCACATATACAATAAACACATTTCTCATTGTGATAGGAATGAATTTCATTTGCAATTACAACTTTTAATCTTTTTAGTATTTAGAAAACTCAACACTCATTCCTCTATAGCCCAAAGGGACTGCAAAATGAGCTCAATACTCTCCCTCAGGACTCCTGTTTGGAATAATTACCTCTCTGGAAACAAAATCGAAGAACTCATCCTCAGATGAAATTGCCTTTGAGGACTCTGGAGAACTCACGTCTACATACTTACATGCATATCATTTTTATCACATCTTAATTTGCATTTTCAAGTCCTATTATGCAGATATGAAAATTGAGGGACATACCTCCCCTGGGACAATTTGTCAGGATAAAGAATTATAAACCACATCTGGAAAATCTGCTTAAAAAAAATCTTGACTAGATCACCAAAAGGTCATTCACAACCAGCTTAAAACTCCTTATCTAATTTAAATGAATTTCTAACTTTGAAAAAGTTATAAGAAGTTTGTGTAATTTTGCTAATATGCAATGAAACCAATTAAAACCATTTCCCAAATGCTTATGTAAGACCACTGCTAATCCAAACTGCTGCTGATCTGGAATGCATTAGAAAGTTACCACTGACTTCTCTACATGAAGGAAACATATTGTTGACATCTTGTAAGAAAATCGAGTTATTCAACTTAATGAATCAGCACAGAAAACAAAACTCTCGTCTGCCAAGCAGAATATTTTGCTGTGTTTGTGTTTCATCAGATCTAATTTTGTTAGCTTTGGATGTTGCTTTTAAATGAATATACACAAATGGCATTTGGAATAGTCTATTTAATTCATTCACATGAAGCAGAGATCATTATAAAATCAGTTTGAAAAGTATTTTGGGTTTCGTTATTTAATTAATCTATTACATATAACCTTCCAGGATTTTACTCTCTGAAAGTATTAATAATGCTCCACAGATACATCTTACATTATTAAATTTAAGAATTTATACTCAATAAAACTCTCAGCAGGAATATTGTTATTAAATGAGTTCATTAAACCTAACTATACTAATTTACAGCTAAATGTTGAGGAGCACTTGTACAAGTGTGGACTGCATTTCATCTTCCTAACCCATCTGCTAATTCTATCAAGTGAACACAAACCTCAGGAAAAAAAAATCCAGGAAGGTTATAAAAACCACACCTACCTCTGTGGAAACAGGTCCCTCCAAAATAAATGTCTAGGCTTGTCTAAAGCTTCATCCTCATCAGATCACCTGTCAGTGGTTTTCTATTATGTTTACAACTGGTGCTAGTGGTTTCTCTCCTTATGCCTGTAATGACATGACTGGAATCATGCTGCATTTTAGTTCTCCTGGTAATAACTAGTCTTAGCTAGCACAACTCCACATCTTTGAGGACCCCCCTCTAAAACCCTCAGGGGGTTCTTTAAACCACCAGACCAAGGGTCAGTTGAGAGGACAAATCCCAAGTGGAAGGTGTCAATAGATGGTAGGATAACCGACATCACTGGTCCCCACACTGTCATTTATATCGGAGACTGTGTGCAGTACCAGACTCCAGGAGCTTAGATGCTAGGAACATTGGCTTCAAAGGTTCAAGGACTGAGTTCATTTCTAGGTATTACTGTCGGGATAAGTAAGGCATCTTGCCTAATGGCATGCTCTTTCCCTAGAGGCAGTCTATATTAAATTTCTGGAGGATGTTAGGGTACAAAGACATGGTTCTCTTGTCAAAAGTCTTTGCAGAAGGGCCATCTTTTTCACAAAGCTTCCTACAAAACCAGCTGAGATACTGTTTGTGTATGTACCCCAGTGCAACATCATCGTGTATGTATTGTAACTTCATTTTTTCCACAGGTATTCATCCCAAGAGTGCTCCTCAACAGTCCTCCCTACCCCCTGAGTGTGCAGGCCTTATACCTGTTAGTGTGAGTATATGCATGTGTACATTTGGTACACATGTACATGCTGTGGAACTATGCTCTTGTACACTGTAAATATTTGTCATTCATGTTGCTGTAACAAAACGCAGATTGGCCAAGTGGCTAGACAGGAAGTAGAGGCGGGGCAATCAGATTAGGAGAATTCTGGGAAATGAAAAGGCAGAGCAACAGAGGCCAAGGAGACACAGAGGAAGTGGGTTGAGAATGCTATACTGAGCAAAATGGTACCAAGCCACTTGGCTAAACATAAATAGAAATATGGGTCAATTTAAAGTATAAGAGTTAGCAAGTAATAAGTCTGAGCCACAGACCAAACAGCTTGGAATTACTATAAGCCTCTATGTGTTTCTTTGGGACTAAGTGGCTGTGGGACCAACCAGGGGCAATGGAGAATCTTCTGACTACATATACATGGGTATACATGCATGTGGAGGTCCAACATCTACATGAAGAGTCTTCCCTTTATTTTTCTCCATTTTCAGTGTTTTGAGAAACACTGAAATGTGTGGTTCATGTATTGGGCTAGTCTGACAATCAACAAGGCTCAGAAATGTGCCTGTCTCTGTCCTCCCCACCACCGACATTACAGGTCTTTGTGTCTGCATGACAGACACCGTTCCATATGAGTCAGCTCCTCAGCCTGTCAACAAATCATGATTCAGATTTTTGGAGATTATGATTTTAGGGCATTCTCAACTGAAGAATCCAGTGTTAAGGAAGGATGTAATGGGAACCCCATTGCATAGTCTGACTTCCTACTTAAAAAGTAAGTTCATTCTAATCAGACACAGTTGATCATTCTAAGCTTAGCATTCAGTTCTTCACAGTTCAAAATGTATTAAGTAAAATTAAGGCTCCCGATAAAGAACCGTCTTTGATACCACAAATAGTTTTGGGCTAGACTGCCTCTCAGCCTCACTAATAATAACTCAAACATATCAAGGAAATCCTGCTGAGTTGAAATTTGTTCCATTTCTAGTTATATACCTGTATTTTTTTTAATCAAAGCAATTGGGGTTAGTGAAGCATATTGGGGAACAAAAAGGAAACTTTGGTGTACTTTTTTTTAGATGGGAGTAAAATGGAATGGACTGATTGTGTTTCCCATTCATATCCCATGAATATGCTAAGTCTTCAGTGTGCCTGTTTCTGGATTCAGGGTCTTTGGAATGTTCCCAAGGCACAATGAGGTACCAAGCCTAATCAAATACAACTGCAGCCTTGCAGGAAATGATAAAGGCTGGAGAGATGGTTCAATGAATAAGAGAACTGGCTGCTCATCCAGAGGACCAGGGTTCAATTCCCAGAACCCATATGGCAGTTTACAACTGTCTGTAACTCCAAGATCTGACACCTTCATACAAACATACATGCAGGCAAACCAGTGAATATAAAATAAAAATAAATTTTTAAAAAGAAGTGATAAAGGAGATTGATGCATTCTCCCCTGCTCTGTCTGTCTTTCCCAAGCCCCATTCCTCTGTAATGTGAGGACAAAGCAAGGAAGTGGTTGCCTGTTAGCCAGAAAGAGCTCTCACAAGAAACCAAATCACCCAGCATCTTGTTGTTGGACTTCATTCTCTAAACTCTGAGAAACAACCTTCTGTTGTTTAAAGCATTCATCCTCCAGTCTTTTGTCACGGTAGCCAGAGCTGACTAACACAGGAAAACCAAAGACTTCCTTAGTACTCACAAATGGATCCCTTGCTTTTCTTTGTAGTTCCTCACCTCTCCTTTCCCTCAACTTCTTGAATCCTTCTCTTCCTTCTTCTTTTTTTCTTATTCAGTTTGAGAATGCTATTGACCCAAGAGTAGCATATGTACTTAGTCGTCATGCCTTAACGATATTCTGTTCTGGACTACAGAATGCTGGACTAAAGCCTTTCTAGAAAAATTCTGAGTTCCGCATGGTGAGAGGCACACAGGATTTGGAGACAACATGGTTGAGAGCTAAATTAGCAAGCATATTTTCAAATAAATGAACCAAGGACCAATAGTGAGTGAATTAGAGACCTGCGAAGTACTATATCCTGTGAGATAATGCTGTGGGGGACATAACGTTAAAGCCCCACCACCGATCCACTTTCTATATCCATCTCAGGGATACAATGTAGTACATTGATTTCAACGTCTTACAGGAGAACTCACAAGTCTACAGATGTACGGAGACTTCAGGATAATCCAAGATTCCCCCTAGGGCTCCTGGTTCCATGTAAACTTCTGATCAGAACTTGGCTGTTTAGAACTTTTCTTCTCTGGTGAGTGAAGGAGTATGTGTGAGTCTGGTACTTGGCAGTTTCTTTTCCAACACTAAATAAGAAACAATGGCAGTGTAGCATCACTGATGGCTGGAGCTTAGAAAAAGTCCGCATGTTATATATAGCCCCTAACAAAGTGCTACATACTGTTCTTTTCTTACATCTTACATTGACGCTGCCTCAGTGCAAACCCTTATCTTTTCTTCCCTGATTCCCAGGAGAATCCTTTCAAATCTGTTTCCAGTCTAGTATTAATCCTCATTGTAGTTTTGGTGTTCTTTACTAAAGAAAAATCCAGATATTGTTTCTGCTGCTTCGAATTCCAAATAGATCCCCATAGCTCTTAGGAAAAGAATGAATTCCTACAAGATCTAAGAGCCCAGAGCATTTGGTCCCTGCTACTCTATCCTATACTTTCTCTGTCAGTATGACATCTTGACTATACATCTCATCACTCTTATCTCTGAGCCTTTTCTTATGTGTTGCTGATTTCCTCCTCTTTCTGCACTGCCCTGTCTTCACCTCACTCTCCCGGCTTTGTTCTTCATTCCATCCCAACTGAACTTATAGCACCCTGGCCTCATTTTTACTCTAGACATTAAACTCTATATCTTAGTTCATTTATTTTTCTTTCTTCACATCATTTGTCCCTGGATTGCCACTGTGCAAATCTTTGCAGACACTCAGTAGATATTTATTTGAAAAGAATAAGTAGGTGATACAAGCTAAGAAAGGCAAGGAAAGAGAGAGAAAGCAGAGGGAAAGACGTGAGGAAGGAACAAAAGGGTGTGACAGAGCAAGGAAGAAGAAGCCGGGGCACTGCTGGTTGACTGGCCTATGGGGGGAAAAAAGGAGGAAAGAAGAAAGAGAGGGGACTGGAGAGATGGCTCAGCGGTTAAGAGCACCATCTGCTCTTCCAGAGGACCCGGGTTCGATTCCCAGCACCCACATGGCAGCTAACAACTGTCTGTAGTTCCAGTTCCAGGCAAACACCAAGGCAAATAAATAAATAAATAAAGTTTAAAAAAAAAGAAGAAGAAGAAAGAGAGATCAGAAGTAAGAATAGAGAATGAGTTCAGAGATTTAACAATGCAAGTAATTGAAATTACCATAGTTGATAGTGGAAAATGCTTGTACTACCTGAACTTAGGCAAACACTATTACTATATGAATGCTTTTCTCTTTTACTATCCTTTGCCTTCAGGGTATATATTCAGGCTGGGTCACTAGGTACTGTGGTTTATGTAAGTGCCCCCTCCTCCAAGGCTTGACCATAAGGCTTGGTCACCAGCATGTGGTACTTTAGGAAGTTAGAATCTTTACAGAGTGCGGCCTGGTGGGAGGGAGATAGGTCATGGAGCATCCTTTGAAGACCCAAGCCTCTTCCTCTTTGCTTCCCGACTGCCATGAGGTGAGCAGCCTCCCCTGCCCAGAGCTCTGACCATGATGCTTCACTGCACAGACCTGAAAGGGGTAGACAGACCAACTGGCCAGAGACCAAAACCTCCAAAATTGTATTCAAATTAAACATTTCCTCTTCACAATATTTTAAATAAAGTAAAACATTAAAATAGGCAGGAAACAAGAGAGAGAAAAGTGATTTTTTTCAGATATTTTCTGTAATAATAGAAAGCTAATATAAACCAAGAAAGGCACAGATTTTGGGGAAAAGAACAAGATGTAATTGTAGATTAGAAAAGACAGAAGAAACCATTTCTTTGTAAAGAGCCTAAACTATATAAAAATTTACGCTTAAGGGGCCATCTGTCACATTTTCTTATTTATTCTTATATAATAATTTAAAATGTAAAAACCATGCATAGTTTTATAGCAGACAAAATTTGCCTGACAGATCATGAAAGTCTATTCCTAGGAAAGAGAGGGATAAAAAAATAAGAAGGGAGTTAGAGAGATTTCTTCTTGGTTAGAGAACTTGCTGCTTCTGCAGAGGACTGTGATGTAGTTCTCAGCATCCACAAAGTAGTTCACAAACACCTGTAACTCCAGTTCTAGGAGATCTTATGCCCTCTTCTGGCTTTTGCTAGCATCTGCATACATGTGGTACATATTAACTTACACAAACACACACAAAGTAATAAGTAGGCATTATGTATGTAGGTAAATAGATAACTTTTTAAAAAGAAGCAATAAACCTGGCAGCCTGTAGAGTTCAAATTTTGACATGAAAGTTTTTATTTATTTATTTTTTTTAAGGAAGAGGTAGATGGCCAGATGTTACAGGCTGAGCCTGTAATAAAAAATGAATTAGTTGTAGGTCTTCACCTGCATCTCAACAGTCTGTCATTAAAATAGAAGTGAAGCCAGGAACTCAAGCAGCTGGTCACATCACACCCACAGTCAAGAAATAGTGCACGCAGACCTACTTGTTTACCTGCTAACTTGCTCTCAGCTGGTCAGGCCGGACAGACATTTAGGCTTTGGGGCAGGAGGGCTGGTGATTTTAAAAATGGAAAGGAATTGTGGGAGGGAGCAGGGAAGCAGATGTGGCTGCTGTTAAGGGAAGGGACTCCAGAAAGAACTCTACTGCAGCTTCGAAGGAGTCTGCTCCACCTTGAGTGCCAGAAATTATCATAATTAATAATCACTGGCAACTGCTACAGAAGGATATTATTAGGGAATTCAGAGAGAAAACTCACTGATATAAAGTTTAAAAACTCTGAGCCATAGAAATGTGACCTCTGAACTTTGGCAGAACGAGCTAAGATGATCCTTTAGCTTCCTGTTTCACAGAGAAAACTGCCAGACATTCTTCAGGACACAAGAAGAGACTAACTATGCCAGAATGAACATAGCAGTCTTTCAAATTTCCTGCTTCACTGCAAGTATGCCAGAGACTCTAGGTCTGTAGGCTGAAGACAGATGCTCCAACACTGAAAAGGAACTTTGGGTGACTGTCCAGATAGCCAGATGTCTCTGCCACTTCTATAATTTGAAAATTGCTTATAATGCCTTTCTTACTCAGGTAATAGTATATCCTTCTGTGTTCTTTGATGCAGTCGAAGATTAGATAGTTATAATTATAGTTTTTCTTAGTTATAATAAAAGATAAATTAGAAACTTTGGACTCATAAGGATAAGGTAGATGATAGAATATTTTCTTTAATTTTGCTAAATACAAATAGACTAGATATTATAACTGTAATTCTTCCTTGGTAGCTGTTTTGTTATATGTAATTTTGCTATGTTGAAATTGAAATCTTTCTTTTTGATTAGACAAAAAAGGGAAATGATTTGGGAATGTCTTTTTGCATACTGTGATGTATCATTAGATAATAAAGGAACTGTTTTGGCCTATGGCAAGGCAGCTTATAGGTAGGCAGGAAAGCCAAGCATAGATAAAGGACAGAGTCACTCAGAGATGCTGTGAGCTGCCACTGAGACAGCAAGATGTAAAGAAACTCAGGTAAGCCACATGTCATGTGGCAAAACATAGGTTAACAGAAGTGGGTGAAGATGCAAGAACTAGCTAGCAGTAAGCCTGAGCCATTGGCCAAACATCATTTAATTTTAAAAAAAGTTGTGCAGTTCTTGGAAGCCTGGAATGGCCTATACAGCTTTACACAGTCAGATCTCTTACCTGAGAGAGAGAGAAAGAGAGAGAAAGACAGACAGACAGAGAGAGAGAGAGAGAGAGAGAGAGAGAGAGAGAGAGAGAGAGAGAAATTGAGAAATTAGAAAGAGAGAAAATAGAGAGAGAAATAGAGAAAAATAGAGAGGGAGAAATAAATGGGAAGAAGGGGCTTCTGCATATGTGCACCCCAATCTTTTTTTTAATTTTTTATTATAATTAAAGTCATATTTTTTATCCATGTATATCTTTGTTCAAGGTCCCTTCCCCCTCCCACCCCCTCTAGTCACTCTCTCTTCTCCACATCTCCCCATCTCTTCCCCAGCAAGGGCAGGAGGTCCCAAGGTCCCAATATGGCTTAGTTCAGCATCCACTCCTGGCAGATCCAGTTTCCTCACCCCAGCATCAAGACTGAGTCAGGTGTTCCTCCAGAGGGAGTGGGATCCAAGGTGCCAGTCCAAGGTGTTTCAGATCCCAAGCTGTTCAGTGGTTGTGGTTTGCAGCTTGGGCATGCTTTGCTTCTTTCTTGTTTGTTTGTTTGTTTAGAGTCCACTAATGAGTGAGTACATCCCCTGCTTCTCTTTCTGGGTTTGTGATACCTCGCTCAGGTGGATATTCTCCAAATCCATCCATTTGCCTGCAGATTTTAAGGTATCATTTTTTCTTCTTACTGCTGAGTAGTATTCCATTGTGTAGATGTACCACAGTTTGTTAATCCATTCTTCAGTTGAGGGGCATCTAGGTTGTTTCCAGGTTCTTGCTATTAAAAATAATGCTGCTATGAACATAGTTGAACTAATGCCTTTGGAGTGCGACTGTACCTCTTTAGGGTATACACCCAGAAGTGGTATTGCTGGATCCTTGGGGAGCTTGATTCCCAGTTTTCTGAGAAACCGTCATACTGCATTCCAGAGTGGCTGAAAAAACTTACACTCCCACCAACAATGGAGGAGTGTTCCCCTGTGCACCCCAATCTTAAACCGCCCCTCAACCACATCCCTAATCCTAGTGTCTCAAGGTCATTATGTGATTCCCAGATCTACACTGTCCAAGAGGACACATCTCCAAAAAACAATCTTACTATGACCATAACTCAGTAGCATAAATACAGTCAGTCACTTCAAATCCCTCCAGCATTGAATGTGATCCTAGGCTTGTGTTCTACCCATTTCCTTGCCCAAGGCTGAGACAGCCTTATTTGAGCCTTATGGTGAGTCTGAGGCCCCAAGGAAGGTTTGGGAGTTTACTACCTTCCCAGTGCCTGGGCTAGGCTGTGTCTAATCCTCTTTGTCTCCACTTTGATTAAACCTCCTCCCTTTCGAGCTTCGAGGTACCTACGCATCATGATCCCACTGCAATTTCGCTACAGCTGAATTTAGAATTATCAGGCTTAGAAATCACCTAATACAACTACCTCCTTTGACAGATGAGGAAGTCCACATGTTCCATTTGGATACATTTTGACATTCTCTTATAGCTGGCTCATTCCATAAGGAATTTAAAAGAAATGTATCTTCTTTAAAAATCAGAAAAACTATTAAATTGGCTCGAGTTCAAATAAACACATCTTCCCTGTCCTGTCCTTCTGCATCTGCTCTGACTCCAGGAGACTGATGCAGCTGTCTCTGAGAGGACTCAATACAGGGGGCCCCTGAGTGCCACTCACAAGCCCAGCAGTGACCGCCACATGGTAGTCCACCAAGGAAAAACATTTAAAGCTTGTTTTTATTCTTTGATGATTACATATCTATATACGTATATACACCTTTTTAATAAGTTTTTGATCATGTTTTCTCCTGCTGTCCCTCCCCTTCCTCTGTCTCCCCCCCGACAAGTCTCCTTTCTGTTTTAATTTCCCCCTTTTCTTCCTTTTGTTGAAAATAGATTTTTTTCATACAATATATTCTGATTACAAGTTCCCATCTCCCCACTCCTCCCTATCTCCCCTCCCATCTGAATTCACACCTTATCTGTCCCTCCTTAGAAAATAGGCATCTAAGAAATAAAAATAAATTAAAAAACAGATTAGAATATGACAAAACAACCAACAAGAAAAAAGTCAAAGGAAAAAATCAGAAGAAAAACATATAGATGCAGAGACACACTCAAGAATCTGATAAAAATCCAAAACCAGAAGCCATAATATATGCTCAAAGGACCAATAAGGTTTAAAAAAAAAAAAGACTTAACATTATAAGACAAAAACCCTTAAAAGATATTCTTTAGTGTCAGCAATCTACTGTTGGGCACAGGGACTAACCTTAACAGTGGGTCTCCCCTCCCCAATAAGACTCCCTTGGAGAAAACTAATTTTTCATTTGCAAGTGGATGCCAGCTGGAGATAGCTTTTGTGTCCCCCTTTTATGATCCACTGGGTTTATTAGGATCCCTTGAATTGGTATGAGTTGGAGGGTGTTTTCTGGAGCATGAACAATTTCAAAGTGGATACATCATTGCACAAAAAATGCTAAACCTTTTCCCAGGAATCATTAATTGATAATGGTTCCTCAGAAAGGGGTATATTCACTGTACATGAATGTCCCACTTTATTCTCTATTGCTGGAATAAACACTCCATGACCAAGAGCAGCTTGGGCTGCGAAGAGTTCATTTCAGCTTACAAATTACAGGAAAGGGAAATGGAGGCAGGAACTCAAGACAAGAGCTTAAAGCAGAAACCATGGAGAAACACTGGCTTGCTCCCAGCCTCACATTCAGATGAATAACATCTTCTAGTGCCACGAATGCTAACCAGTAAGGAAGATGCTTCTAGTGCTATCCTAGCTTGATTTCTCTGCCTCCTTCAGCCAGTGACTATGGTGGTCAGTAGTAGATTTTCACTGTCCTCCTGATGGGGACCCAAGAGTGAGGGCAAAGGACTGGTTGTTGTGGTAGGCTCTAAGGACTCTCTAAACAACATCTCAGAGGGAGGCATCTCAAATCTATCCCTGGAATTTTAGGTTAGTAACTTATGGCTTCTAGAAGAAGCATTATCTACTCACGCAGGATACGATGTTCGGGGCCAGCTGCCCCATCTCTGGGAAGTCACTGGAAGAGAGCTACAGAGTAATATTCTCATCTGTTTGGGAAGCTGGAACATCACTTGGGCTGAGGAGTTTGAGACAGACCTATATAATACAAGCAAGGCTCCATTTCCAAACAACAACAAGGCAACATGCAGCTGTGGCTTTGCCGAGCTGCAGGAGTCCGATGGACTTGAATATGGCCATCATTAGACAGAGAGAGGCTGGAAAGGCAGGCGCAGCAATGGGAAGGGAAATGAAAGCCATCATGGAAACAATAGAGTTAAGTGTAGATTCACTGTCACTGTAAATAAAGTACAGAACGTGTATCTCACAGTAGAATTTTTCTGCCATGTGTCTAGATTCCAAACGTTTTTAATTATGAAAAACCTCTGAGCTCCCTTTCAGGAGATGAGTGCCTATGGGGTGGGCGGGCGCCACACCGTCAGTGGGGTCAGTTGCTTCTCCTTTCTTCCCCTTCTGGTGCACAACCTTTGAAGGGAGAACAGATGGAGAAGAGCTATGAGTCTGGGGAGGATCCATAAATTGTGTCAAGATCATGGCTGCAGACACAACTGGCTTCACATCAGAAAAACCTTTCCAGGGTAAACATTTTGTTTAAATATTAAGCTTAAGCAAAACCAGACAGCAAGAATTCAGGCAACATAGGAAAGAAAAGCAGCAATGTTCTCAAGTGAAAGGGAACCAGTTAATGCTTCCTCAGCTAGACAGGCCCTGCTGACACAGAAAGACAGCTGTGTGCTGAAGATCCTTGCAGGCTTTCGCTCTTCAGAGCTGATGCTCTGCCCTGGATGGGATGCTTACAGAACTCAGTCATTGTTTCAGCTCTTATATTGAGGGCAGGAGTAAACAGCCAGCTTTGTAAACACAGATATTCTTCTACACTCTTTCTTTTCCTGGCATGAAAAAAACAACCATCCTAAAAGATAGCTACTATAAAGCCGTCAGCTTTTAGTGGCAATGGGAAAGAAAGTATCAAAAACCAAGAGATCCTTCAAGATGTCTCCAGAGCAACTTCACAAACGAAGGTACATTTGATTGTGATCTTATCAGCCTTATATGTGATTGATTCCCTGCAGTGAAAGTTTGCAACATATATCCAATGTTTAATCAATTTGTGTTGTCTTATATACAGACACAGAGAGAGTATGAGTGTAACTGGTACAAGTTAAAACACTGTTAGTCTGTGGTCTGATTTATCATTAACTCTCAGCTGCTCACTGCAGAAATCCAAGGAAGGTCAGCTTGCCTCTGGACTGGGAATAAAACTGCCCAAATGACCCATAAACTAATTGATTGCATAACAGGGCAGATCCTAACTCAAGTCAATTTAACATCCTTCCACATCAAGGAGTCAAGCAGCTCTGATCAGCAGCTCATTTTACAAGCTGGAGAACAATCATTGAAGGGCCCCATGCATCCCTCCCCTACCTGAGGATTTATATGAAGTTAATAGTTGATAGAGAAGGACATTCTTTTCAGTGTGCAGCCACTGGTAAGGTGTTCATGCTCCTGTAAACAACCCTAATGAAACTCAATGGACACACACACACACACACACACACACACACACACACACACACATCATGAAAGCATATTAGTTGGGAAAATTAATAGGGTCATTGGGTGTGAGAATGGGATGGTGAATGACTGAAATAATTATGTACATGTATGATGACAGTATAACAAAACCATTTTTATGTTGATTTTGTAACTAAATAAAAACCTCAACAACAGAAAAGAAAATTTTTTGAGCAAAGTAAAGAGCAGCAAATTCCTTAATATGGGCATGATATAGCTGAAGGATGATTATGTATACATTAGTTTATTGTAATTCAAGTATATAAACTGACACCTCATTTTATGTGGGGGGGACTATGAATATGTATGCATGTATATATATATATGTTTCTGTGTTTGCAAATGTGGAGTCCAATTGGGTATCTTCCCCATTCACTTTCTGCTTTTGAGATGGAGCCTTTTCTAGAACCTAGAGTTCATCAGTTGGATCAAATGCTTGGCGAATAAACCTTAAGATCCTCCTGTCTTCACCTCTCAGTGCTGAGAGTATAGGCACAAGTCCCTAGAGCTAGGTTTTGATGTGGATTCTGGGGAATCCAAACACCTTATATATGTGTAACAACCACTCTTACCCACTGAATCATCTCCCCAGAACCATCAAAAACTTCAAAATTAAATTTTAGGCACATAAGTTCAAATTTTAAAAAGAAGTCAAATTTATAGGAAATATCTAAAGAGATAATTTTGACTTTTAAACCAGAATATGAATAAAGACCATTTGAGAAATTAAAATATGTTTAACCAATGGTTTTACTGTGGACAAAATATTAGCTATAAAGGTAGTTCCATACCTGAAAAGAAATTACTAAACAAATCTGAAGAATGTCCTAGCAGTGGCATTTCCATGTTTTTGAAAAGCAGGAATGGGGCATGAAAGAAAGAACAATTATAAAATGAGACAAACATAGTGATATAAATGGCCCTACCATATACTTGGGAGCTGAAAAGAGCCCTTTCATTCCTTTAACAGTACATATGAAGAGTATATTGTCAGCAGAAGCCAAGTATACTTCTCAAGATAATTTTTGTTTGGTCTTCTCCAAAGACAATGGGACCCACAGAAAGCCAGCCTATCGGAAATCCTTCTGTATTCAGAAGTTTCTGTCCCACCTGGTCCCACAACTGTTCACTTCAATAAACACACAGAGGCTTATATTAATTATAAACTCTTTGGCCTATTGCTCAGGCTTACTAACTAGCTCTTATAATTTAAATTTACCCATAATTCTTATCTATTTTTAGCCACATAGCTTGGTACCTTTTCTCAGTAAGGCATTCTCATCTTGCTTCCTCTGCCTCTAGCTGGGGACCCCTGACACTGCCCTTTCTCATCCCAGAATTCTCCTAGTCTGATTGGTCCACCTATACATCTTGCCTGACCAATCAGCATTTTATTAAACCAATTCAAGTGACAAATCTTTATAATATGCAAGAGTGTTAGCGTACACAATAGAGATATGATTTTTATCTCTGTGGATACTCGAGTCTAAACTTAATCCTGGCAGTATCTTTAAATCAACAACAAAAAGATGATTTTAAAACAGCATACTCTCAGGTCAACCCCCCCTTTTTTCTGTCAAATGTATAGTCCTATATATAGTCCTAAATGGGATGAAGAAAAAAACCCAACCAAACAAAAAACAAGAACAATTTTCCTTGTAGTGGGGGCGGGTAGGAGTGTGAGGGTGGGTGGGGAGGACTAGCTAGTATCATGTGCAGGCAGAATATTTGTTTTCATTTAAAATTTGACATTTTGTATTTTAAAAAGTTTACTGTCCCTTCTATATCTATAATGAATATATACAAAATATACTGTCAATATCATAATGCATTTTTAAAGCTTTTATATATATATAAAGCCAGGCACAGTAGTACATACCTTGTTGGTCTTAGCACTGTGGAGGCAGCAGAAAGAAGATAAGAAGTCCAAGGTGAACTTGGGCTACATAATGAGCCACTCTCTCACAGAGAAGATAATTTATGGACATTGGATGGTCCTTTCCCGCGTATACCTTTCCCAGAGTTGCTAAGCATGAAATTGCTTTTAATTACTTCCCAGAGTCAGCAAAACTCACAGTTAAAATTAAATGCAGAGTTGAGGTGAAATAACATTATAGCTACTTTGTTGAAAGCAGCTTACCTTGAATTGACTTAAAAATGGGAGCCCAAAATGCTGCCTTTAACAACCCAAGAGGCCACAGAAAGACTCTGAGTGCTGGAGATTCCTGGGAAATGACAAAGATAAGTGCAATAGCTGCTATGGGATTCGCCATAGGCCTGGACCTGGTAGGCTCCAACAGTCCTTTTGGCAAATAGCCATCAATGACTAACATGGGGCCCACAAACCTGGCAACATCATGAATGGAAATGTAGGAGCACCCCAGGAGAGAAAACATTTTAGCACGGACCATTTGCTCAGCATGATCCTTAGGGGACCCGATGGCTTTGAAGCAGTCTCGCAGATGTTTGCACAGCATATGCTGTACTAAGATATGCTGGTAAGGTAGCTCAGAATTCCTGCTCCCCATCTAAAGCTGATTCAGGAAAGGTCCATATGCATTTTAAAGCACACTCCTCTCAAGTTGCCTCTTCCCAGGTGTGAATGTACTATGTACCTCAAAAATGTTGTACAATTGTTGTAGCAGAGGATAATTGATGTTCCTTTTATTGCCAAAATATTAACAGAGGGCTTTTCAGACTCCATTCACCTTTTCACAATCTCTCTACATCACATTTCCTTTCTGCTTCTTTTATTTTTATGAATCTTCACTTTTCTGTGATTGTTAATTTTCCTTTCCTATTCATAGGCCGGCATGTGCAATCACAGCTTGCTCCCCTTAGGAGAAAGGCATGAACAAAATAATAATTCCTATGCAGCGGCATAGTGTGCCTGAGTAGACTATGTCAGAGAGCTCAGGGGAGATGGGAGAATTAGGACAGTGTGGAGTGACAGAGAGGGGACATGCCTGCGTTATCATACTAGGAACATGCACTTACTGCCTTCCACACACTTCTGTGTGCTTTACATTCATGTAGCTTTGAGATCTGCAGTAGAAAGCAAAGAATAGTCTATACTTCATCTCAAGTCCTTTTATTATTTATATAATTTTTATTAAATAATTTAGAGGAGATATTTTCAAACAGTGAGATACTTCTGTATTTACAAATAAATAAATACATGTATATGTATTATATGCACCACATATCAAATTGATGAGAAAAAAAAAAGAAGCTGAAACAGGAGGTTAAAACATCAAGAAAAATAATTTTAAGGGTTGAGAATATAGATAAGAGGTCATTAGATAAGAGTATGTATTCTGCAAGCATAAAGACCTGAGTTCAAATCCCTAGCACCCATGTAAAAAGACAGACATAGTATATCTGTAACCAGCACTGGGAGTCAGACAGCCTCTGCTGTAACTACTTTTATTTATATATGTATGTGGAGAGGTGCCCATAGAAACCAGAAGAGAACATTGGATCCCCTAGAGCTGAAATTTCAAGTGGTTTTGAGCCATCCAACGTGGCTGCTATGAACTGAACTTGTATTCTCTAGAAGAGCAATATGTGCTCTTAACCCTTGAACCACCTCATCAGCCCAGTTTCTGCTGCTTTAAACTACCTTGTTTATAGTGTTTTCTAACAGTGACCAAGTAAGCAAAACAGTAGATTTACAGATAAACTATCACATTACACAGTTGAAACTCCGGTAGGGGACAATGTCATTTTCTGCTAATTCTGCTAAGTCCATGCTTGTGGTTTCACTACAGATACATAGACAGTTGCAGGTCTTAGGTGATATCTTCATTGCCAACTTTGCTTTTACATGTTCTTTATTTGGAAGGCAATTATAATGCTGGACCTGAGTATACCTTCTTGATTTAACACAATAATCTGCCTAATGCTAATGTTCTCAGTAAAGAGCAGAGGATGAGGTGATAAAGTATACCCCAAGGAATGTTGTAAATGACAACTGGCTGAACGTGGCTACCCACTGATCACTGTTAATGGCAAGGAGCCACATGACCGAGAAAGCACAGGAATGTTTAGGAAATTGACTCAGCTTTATTTAGTCTTCCAGCTTGAAGGCACATTGAGCAGGCACCAATTAAATCTTCCTTCAGACAGACACACTGTTACATCCGAGACTCTTTCAGGTGTAAAACTCCCCCAGTGCCTAACTCTCCTAAAACACCCAGTCATTCTCAGCTCTTAGGTGTACACACACACACACACACACACACACACACACACACATGCACACACGTTCTGCCACTAAACAGTGTTGTAAAAGAACTATTTTGAATAAGTGAAAATTATTTGAAATCCTTTTTTTCTCTTACAGATTTCTTGTAACTGGAACTCAAAGGGACTGTCAGCCCAGGCTGTCATCACTGTGACTTCACAGCAGAGAATGCACAGCGGTGGCTGAGGCTTTTTGACCTTGCTCAGCAAAGGCATTCCTTCTGGCTTTGAACCCACCAGGAAAGGCATTTAACTTCCCAGCCAAGTCAGGCCTGCCTTAAGAGATTTTCCAGCTGCCTTTCCACTGTTCCATGTGTCTCTCTAGTTCAGACTGATGGAATGACAGGAGAAAGTCCCTTAGGGGAAGATCTCTGTAGTAAGGGAACAGTAACTTCAGGGGGACCTAGCAGGGGCTGCAGACCAGTTCGCTATTTAGAAACAGATACTGATTTTTGGTTGGTTATTTAAGTGATAGTTAATAATCTAACTTAAAAATTACTAAGCTAATATATCTATAGTAAAGAATTTTACACCGATAAATCATCCCTGGCTCAGTGGTGAAGGGCACTGCTGCTCTTGCCTGGAGGACTCAGATTCTGTTTCCAAAACCCACAACCATAACTACAATTCCAGGGCATCTGACGCCCTCTCCTGGCTTCCATGAGCATTGCACACTTGTAATATACATACATTCAGTAAAACACTGATATATATAAAATAAAATATATAAATAAAAAAATTCACTGTTTTTTTAGACAGGGTTTCTCTCTATGGCCATAGCTGTCCTAGAAATTGCTCTGTAGACCAAGCTGGCCTTAAACTCACAGAGATCTACGGGCCTCTGCCACCCAAGGGCAGATCAAAGGCATTCACCACCACTGCTCACTGGGAAAAAAACTTTTTTAAACCAAATATCTTTGCTTGTTTTTGCTTTCACACAAGTTGTAAATTTGTCACAGAAGCAAGGCAGAGAGGTGGTTTCTCTGATAAGACCACTCTCTATTGGAGTTAAGTGACAATCATAATGTAATTCTAAGCAAGACTATCCAGGTAGACATTTTAAAGGCCTCATCATGTGAGCCTTGGTTCTAAAGGAGAACCAATAGCAAAAATTAAAAGTGAATGTAAATCCCAAAGATATTTGTACATCTTCAGGATGTGGGATTGTTGAATATTTGCTTTATGAGAGACAATTTAAAGAATTCTACTATCTATAAAGTAACTTGACAATTAAAATATATAAGTAGGGGAGACTCAATGAACATATATTACATGTGTGGGGAGTTATTTAAATATTTTGTCTTTTTGTTATACACTAGAAAGTATTTATCAGAGAAAGAAAAAAAAATACATATACACCTAGGCTGACTTTGAATGAAAATCTTCCTGTTTCAGTTTCCCCAGTGCTGGATTTGTAGCTAGAGACTGCTACCACACCTGACTTGGAGGCTGACTCTTGGTGGCTCTAAATGCCAACTTCTGGATAAGGCTCAAGAGATCACACCATTATGACACTACTCATCTATAAATAGAGAAAGTAAGTCCTTTAATAATATCAAGGGATGAGTAATGGAATAGAGTATGATAATATATGCATCCCCAATGAAAAATGATGCAATTTCTGAATGAGGGCCCTCCAGGAAAAATATGACAATGTCTAAGGGCAAAACAGGCTGAGGTCTCTCCTAGTACAAGACAGTCTGACAGGAGCACAGAGTTATTGATATACTGAGCCAGTTACAAAGAATTAGAAGTAAGGATCTGAAGGATTATGCAGAGAAAGGACACAGGACTCTGGTTAGAAAGGTTATACATGACTTCATGTTTATAAGACAAAACCCAAAGCCATCTGCCCTGTTTAATAAGACCTCACTTCCAGGGGTCACTTCCAGGGGACTCATGGGATTTTCAGCTCACCTAGATAAAAGACAGATAAAGAGTTTTTACATGACAAAGTACAACTGGTTGTGTGTCAGAGTTATCTTCATCCTGAGATCAGACACCTCCACCAAGCTCCCCTTCCAAGTAGTCTCTCTCAGGTAGCTTGCTTGAGAGAATACGGGCAAAAAGGGAGATCCAAGGAAAAGGACAGCTGGGGCTGGATATGCAGTGGAAATTCAAAAGGCTTTGGGGAGCAGGATCTCTCTCTCTCTGTCGTGTGTGTGTGTGTGTGTGTGTGTGTGTGTGTGTTTGTGAACATAAATGATACAAATAAATGCCTGGGAAAAGAAATCTCTAGAAAGTA
Organism: Sigmodon hispidus; assembly: GCA_004025045.1. Lineage (NCBI taxonomy): Eukaryota > Metazoa > Chordata > Mammalia > Rodentia > Cricetidae > Sigmodon > Sigmodon hispidus. Next base: position 93,029 of record PVIH01005430.1, on the reverse strand, counting down.
ATTCTGTGTTTATTGACTCTAATTTGATCTAAAATTATTGTTCCACTCAGGCTGATAGGCACAGCAACCCTAATTTGAGGGACTCATAGAGAAGTACCTAACAATCACATGTTACCTAAGAAATCTATCACTGCCCAAGTATTCTACTTTTAACCATTCCAAGGTGGTCAGAAAATCAAAAGCAGACAAATGCTTCAAAAAATTAGATAATTCAGATATTCCATAATAAGGAGTTCTAGTCACAATGGAACATGTGTACATACACACACATGCCTGCATACAACACACATAAGATAAAAATAAACAAATTGAAATGTATGTTGACTATCCAATATATGTCAGAAGATAGTCTATGAAAGATGAGGTAAAAAATGTTGATTTTAGAATTTTCTTCATACTTCATATACTGTGAATGATATGGGCAACTATCTATTTAATTTTGATAACTAGAAGCAAAGATAGTAATTTTAGAGTCTCTTTTATCTCATAAACTATTTTAGGGACTGGCTAAAAGAAATTTTAGCCAGCAGCACAATGCTTTTGAAAACACTCTTTGCTGGCAAGTCTAACGCTATTGAAAAATAACTACTGGTAGAGAGGATGTACGGATTCAAGGTTAGGTCATGACCATCCTCTGAATAGCCATTCCATAAAGACTGAAAAGGCCATTCCATAAAAATAACTGAAACGGTATGCCTTTTTATAAGAATATGCTACCACTAAAATCCTGAATTGGCATTGATACCTCATCAAATCAAAGCATTTCAATCCTAAAAATATGATAGAAAAAAAAGTTCTAGAAAACTGATTGTGTATGTTTCAAGACACATGATGATTGTGTAGAAGGAAAACTAAATTCTGTTATAGTATTTTGGAATAGATATACACATATATTTTCAAATATAAGTAATACAACATCTTCTAAATTGAATTTCAAAAATCAGTCTTTTTCTCAAACATTAAAGTGTCCACTACACAATGAGACATGTTTGGTTTGATTGACAGTAAACTTCCATGTGGCATTGAGAATATACATCTCTGTTCTGAGCACATGAAAATGAAACAAAACGAGCTGTGCCGAGGCAGGAGTGTGAGCTGAGCTAGCATTGGGAAAGTTGCCAAGAAGGAAGCAATCCATAGAAACTGAGTCCAGAAAAAATGAGAAAGTGCTCACTGAGTAGATAGGCAGAAAAAGGATACTCCAGAGGGACCTCCTGTGCTGGGCTTGGTACCTGGAGCAGCAGCCTCACTGCACCAAAGGCTGGAGTGTGAGAAGAATGCAAGGACTGTATAGTGACTGAACTCTTCTAGGCAAAGACCTTAAATTAAATGTCCCAAGAAGGAGTCTGAACTTACCTGTAAAGAATAGGCAAAGGCTAAAGGGTTTTAAGAGATTCCTCTTCAGTGTCACCGTGCAGAAAAACAACTTCAGTGTCAGCAGAGTGGCCTGGGAGGGGCAAGTCAGGGAGTTAGAATGAGCTACTGGTCCCGCTGAAGAGAGGGAGGAGGGATCAAGATCATGATGGGGAGACCCATGGAGTAGGCTGTCCACGGCTCTTGGGAGCTCGCAGACTCTAAAATGACAACTGATGAACCTTCACGGAACAGATATGGGCCCTCTGAATAGAGATGACAGTCAAAAGGCATAGGTAAGTTTCTGGAACCTCTTGTACTCGGACCAGAGTCTATCCTGGGTGCATGAACTGGCTTCTCAGAGCCCATGCCTTAAGGGGGATGGAGGGACTGGAGGGGGGCACCTTTCCCAGCCTTGATACTCGGTCCTACCTCAGCTGAATATGCCAAATTGAATTTACTCACTTTGGAATTCCTTGTCTTCTCTGGGGGAGTGAGGGGGGCGGGGGCTGTGGGAGAAGGGGCAGGAGGGGGAGCAGTGGTAGGTACAGGGAAAAATTAATAATATAAATAAGAAAAAAAGAAGAATACAGTAGTTCTGTTTAGAGAGACCAAGTTTAAGAAACCAAGATGTGAAGATGGGGATGAGACCTATTATTTTTACTTCTTGTCTACAATACATATAAATCTGCCAGCATGTTGTTTGTAAGTGTGACTGACCTACCAAAAGTGTTCTTACAGCAATTTTCATCTGCTATGAAATAAATTCATGTTAAGATATCTGTCTTTCGTTTCTCCCATCAGTTAGAGTCATCAATGATCAGTGGCATGAGTTTGGTAACGGCTCATTTACATATTTAAACTGACATTTTGAAATGACAATGAGAAGCTGGCAATTAACTGTTCTCCAAGGAAATGCCCTTTCCTTCCATATGGCTTCCACTTTGGGACTAAGATTTGAAGAGATTTTTGATTTACTAAATAACAGAGACTCTCTCCAGCTGAGACCTATGTATCTTCAGTTAGCATGCAAATGTCTGCACCGACATTGTAAATGGCACCCCTACCAATGCCAAGAAGTCAGTGAGAACATGAACCATCCTTACCATAGATGGCTAGTAATTAAAAAGTAAAGATCTTGAAGGTTTTAAAAGAAAACAAGTTCTCTTGTGTTTCCTGGGCAGTATATGTGATAGAAAAGACCCTCAAAGAGCTTAAGCTATCTTTGCTCCTCAGTTTAAAATGGAGAGATTAATTCCTGCTGCAAGGAATACAGGAATACCCAGAGGATGGAGTGACTCAACCCCGGCTTCTATAAACACATGCATCATTATACTACACTAACATGCTAGAGGTGTGTCTTAGTACTAAGTGCTCAATAGTCACAAAACATAGATTTTATCTTTAAACACATGATGTTTTCAAACTTAAAAAAATAAAAAGTAGACCAGTGAGATGAGAGGGTAGCCGAGAGGAAATAGATCTCCAGGACCCACATGGCAGAAAGATATATGACTAACACAAGCTATCTGATCTTTCACACATGTATCATGGTGTGTACTTTGGAGATCTATGAGGAAGAGGAGGCACAAAGTCTGTGAGAGTCAGATGCAGTAGATGATGCCAAGGAAACAGTATCTTCCAGATACAAGACTGATAAACATATGAACTAACAGAGACTATGGAAACACACATAAGTCCTGCACTGGTTCAAACCAAAGTCAGGACAAGGAGACAGCTTTATTGATTCACTCACTAGAAAACTCATCCCATTAAAGTGTACAGTTCATTTTTCAGCAAATTCTCAAGGGAGAATTTGCATACCACCTTGTGTAATTAACCATAACAATGCTGTTTCCCTGTCCATGAACATCGGATGCTTTCAACAAAACGATCATTTTTAACATATTAGAGAAATATTCCTTGGAGATAGAATCATGGATAATTTGAATTTTGTCTTTATAGATTTCTATCTTTTTCAAATTTTCAACAGATTTATATCAAAAGAAGTCATTTTAAAGGAAAAATCCTTCCATCAAGTGTTTTATGAAGATGAAAGATGTTTGAAAAGAAAAATGTCCAAATGACTTTTCAATATACAAGAGCATACCACTGTTTATTCTTCATCATTTGTTCACTGGAATTTACTGAGTGTGTGCTATACCATCATAAATTATGGTAGGTATGGGTTTTAACAAAACCCAGAGTTTATTGTCCTCAAGGAAGCCAGTGGTAAAATAATAGTAACAATCAAAACAGTAAATTGTCCTGCAATTTACAAGGTGAGAAGAATGTTTTAGAAAACAAAATTTCATATTATAGTAGAGAATACCAGTGAGATAGGGTGAACACATTTTAATATAAGAAAACTGCTTTAAAAAATTAACTTGTGGGGCTGGAGAGATGGCTCAGAAGTTAAGAACACTGACTGTTCTTCCTGAGCACCTGAGTTCCATTCCCAGCAACCACATGGTGGCTCACAACCATCTATGATGACATCTGGTACCCTCTTCTGTACACTGTATACATAATGAATAAATAAATAAATATTTTAAAAAATTAACTTGTAACTTTATAACTTAATAATAATAAAAGAACTCAGAACTTTAAAACAGAAGACATTTACTTCTCCAAAGAGCATGTACAAATAGCCAACAAACCACACAGTAGTTCAACATCATTAGCTGTTAGGAAAATGCAAATCAAAACTGCAGGGAGGTATCACTGTACACATAGCAGGGTGGCCATAAATAATTAGTGCCTGTGAAGATGCAGAGGAGTCAGAAGTGCTTGTAGGGATGTAAAATGGCGCAGCTACTTGAAAAGCAGGTTAGTTTCCTTCAGACACTTAAACAGAGAATTTCCCTGACATGTAGGAATTCTACTAGAAATATGCCTAGGAATAAAAGAGAATATGTGCACATAAGAATTTGTACATGAATATTCACAACAGCATTACTCACAGTAGTCAAAAGATAGAAACATTCAAATGTTCCTTATCTGATGAACAAGCAACATATGTTGTATCCTTACAACAGACTAAGATTGAGCTATAAGAAGGAATGAAACATTGATACACATTAACATAGGATGAACCTCAGAAGCATTAACTAGCCGAAAGAAGCACCATAACCACAAAAGAGCATATATAATTCTATTTATATAGAATATCCAGAAGAGTGACATAGAATTGATTAGCAGCTGCTAAGTTTTGAAGAAAAAGAAAGGATGGGGAAATAAGAGCCAAAAAGAACAGGTTTTGGTTTGTCTGGATCTTAATGCACCAAACTTTGAGCTGAGATTTAGGGTGAAAGTTAAACCAACAGTTTTAGACTTGAGACATTTTCAAAGACATCCTCAAAGTGTGCATCTTCATGGGCCAGGGAGATGGTTTAGTTGGTAGAGTGTTCATGAGGGAAGTACACTGCACTTGGGTCTACAGCACCCACAATTTAAATAGCTGGTCATTGAAATGCACACATTGAAATGTTTGAGGAGGTGAAGAAACTAGGGATCCCTGCATTTCACTGTCCTGCCAGTTTAGTAAACCAGTGAACCCCAGGATCAGTGAAAGACCCTGCTTCAAATAATAAATAAATAGATAGATAGATAGATAAATAGGAGGAAAGGTGCAGTAGTTAAGAACACATACTGCTTCCTGGAGTTCAATTCCCAGCACCCATGTCAGGTGGCTCACAGTTGTGTAAGGCACACACACACACACACACACACACACACACACACGTATACAAATAATAAAATAAAAAGCTTTAAAAAATAAGTGTAGAGCAATCAAGGGAGAGACCTGATGACAACCTCTGGATCCATTACTGAAACTAAAATGAGCATTTATACAGTTAAGTGTAGTTGAGATAAGCCAACATATTAAAAGACCAAAGTAGTAAGGGAGAGATAAGAATGTTGCTAATTTCTTATATGCACTTTTGCTTGAATGAAAGTAAACTCCTTTGGTGTTCCAACTTGAATATAGTTTGTTTTTATTACTATTATTATCATCATACATGAAAACATACATATGCACACACTGATATAAACACCTACATATGTACACAACACACAAACAAGCAGCTTCATGTTCCTTTTCACTGAAGTGGAAAAACGGAACCTAACCCCCACTACTTCTATAATATGATACACGAGGTCCAGAATTCACTATTGTGAAATACGGCGTTAAGTCATCATAAGGTTAATGAAATCTACTAGAAGAGCCTGCTGTGGTGTCATTTCAGGACCCAAACCGTATCTATCCCAGGATATGAAACATGATAACAGCCTGGTGTATCATCTCAGCTACTGAATGGGGGTGATTCTGCACCCCTTTGACAGTTTAGAAGCTCCTTGTTAGAATTATCAAATCCAGGAATTTTCAGTTAGCCAAATCCATTTCCTGGTGGGGAAGGCTAGCCAAGAAAACACTGAAGGCATGGGACTCCATCTTTTATTTCCCCAACATTCACCCCAACTGTTTCTGTTTTAACTTTCTTTCCTCCAGAAATAAGGCGGCTAGCACACTCCAGTTTAGGATAAGAGCAAGGTAGAGGACTGGGGTCAATATAGTGAAATTAGGGTTACCACAGGGAGTGTGGAGGAGGGGGCTTCGTTGCATAGACTGAGTCCTACTTTCACATCCAATAGGTACTGCTTATTCTTAGGGACAGAACTCAAATTTTGCAAAGGAAGTGGTGTACCTAGCTGAACTTCAATTTCCCTCACATTCTGTTGCAAATAGAGGTGGCAACAGGTTATAATTTGAACAAGGTGTTTTGGTATGTCTTGTTGTAATGATACAGGCCCTACATACTTCCTTCCTTTGACTTCTTTCCCTGGAAGTTAGGGCAATTCCCCTTGCGTTGTGATTTAATCTCAAGTGTTCTACATGATGAACTGTGCTGGTGAAGGAAAGAAGGAAGTTAGGCATTGATGTGGAACTGCCAATGGGGTCTGGATAGCCCATCATCACACCTCTATAATGTGATAAGGCCAACCTTTACCTGCTTGTGCTTAGCTTCCTAGGAGACATGGACCTAACATGAGCATAAAATTAATGTCTTTTGAAGAACCTGAGAGAGTGTTAAGGTTTCCTGTAGACACTCCAACTCTCTTATTTGATAAAAGGAGGAATTTTTAGTCTCCAAAACAAAGACCTCAAGTTTTTGCTTAGAGATGTCATTAGTCTCCAGGGTAAATGGATCCATTATTGAAACTAAAATGAGCATTTATACAGTTAAGTGTAGTTGAGATAAGTCAACATATTAAAAGACCAAAGTAGTAAGGGAGAGATAAGAATGTTGCTAATTTCTTATATGCACTTTTGCTTGAATGAAAGTAAACTCCCTTGGTGTTCCAACTTGAATATAGTTTGCTTTTATTATTATTATTACTACTACTACTATTATTATTATTACAATGAGATAATAGCCTTTCACATAGGCAACCCCCAAACCTATATAATTCATTTTTAAAAATCTTGACACTGACTTCAAAGTTAAAATCTCTATGGGATCTGTCAGAATTACAAACTGTTTTCATTTTAGAACAAAATTATTCCATACTGGTTTTGGTCTTTTTAGTATTTCTCAATGAAACTTTGGAAAAATAGTAAAAATTCACTGAGTTGATTATTGAATAAATCTCAAATAAATGGTGTTTTTTGTATCTGGCAAATCGTTACAGGTTAAATGACCTATTTCAGAGAGCTTTTTTACAGCTTAGGGAAAATATTCCTTGATTCCTCTTTCCACTAGGTAGTCAAACAAGCAGGCGATCTCAGTTTTTCAGAATGGATATTGAGCATCCCCAAGACAAAGCCTAAAGAAACAGAGTATACAGAAATTAGGCTGCCTGTTTTACCGAAGACAATTCAAAATCTGGCATGTACTTCTTCATTCTCATAAAAGCACAGTGCAACTTTACACTCCCACACTTCACCTTCATCTTCTAAAGTTTATAAATTTGTCTAGTACTCATTTGACCCAATGCTACATACTAAAACCACACCACCGGATGGATGAATAGTGGTGCTATGCTCCCACAGCGACACACCTCTGAGCAGATTCATCTTCAAAACCCAGTTGCTCCAGGTGGCTTCCTGTGTCCCAGGGCAGTGGGTGTGTCTAGATCGATAGTGGGAGACAAATTCTGCCCTCTCTCTGGACTCTTAAGTATGGGAACCAGGTACTTTCCCTGAACTATTTTTTTTTTTATAGGTGTCTGACACTGATAGCACCCTTGTCCCCGGTCGTCCTCCTGTCCCCCACTCCACCACTACTCACTGACGCCTGCGGTATCTCAGCAGCCCCAGGAAAGCAGCGCCTCCTACAGGTGTCTTTGGAAAATAGCTAGCGCCGCCCCTGGTCCCTATGGCCAGCGGGAGACGAGCTCCAGGAACCCTACCAACTTTTCTCAGGAGCGCTCGAGCTACTTGCTGGAGTTGGGCAGAGGGTCGCCTACCTGCTGATGTACCCGTCACCGTCGCCGTCGCAGATCTGGAAGAGTCGCCGCATCCGCTCCTCCTCGCCGGTGCTGGACGTGTCGCTGCTGCCACCGCTGCTGTCGCAGGCGCTTGCAGCCGCCATCGCGCGCCTGCCCTGGGAGGAACAGCAAGACCGACACAACGTACCGCTGCTGGCAGCCCCGAACCTGCCCGACGACAGAGCATGCCCAGTGGCCGCCCTGGCACTCCCGGAGACCGATTCCACTACTCCGGGTTTTGCCCAGGCTGGGAAGATAGGCGCCCCGGAATCGCTCAACTGGCACCTGAGGGGCGAGGGTGTCTCTGGGAATCAGGGAGCCCAGGACGCAAGGGAAGGCTCCAGGCCTCCTGACATTTGCAGACAGTCCAGACAGAAGCGGGGTGTTGTCCTGGCTCTAGTACGCAGAGCAGAGGGATGGATTCCTTTTCGAGGTGTGGGGTGGGGTGAGGGGCGTGACTCTCCTGTTGCAGGAGCAAAACTCTGCGTGTGATCCCACTTTCCAAAGCGTGCTGCTTCCCTGATTTCATTGGGGGAATGAGACCCAAAAGGCATTTAATGTTTTACACCTGATCATCAGCCTGACTCCGCCCATATTTGTCTTCTATTGGAACAATCTGCCTTTCAGTAGGACCTTCTGCACTTTGGGTCGGTTTCTAGGAGTATTCCAACCGCCTTAATCACATAATACTGATACATAATATACAACAATATAATAGATGCTCTCACTTGAGCCACACTGAAGATCTAGAAAATCCCTCTTTTCTCACCAACACTATGACTTGGGAAGTAGATAGGGACTCCATGGTTTATGGGGCTATCTTAAAGGCAAAGGAGATATTGCATAATAGGGCAATACCTAATTTCAGCCACTTACTCAATGGATACTAACCCTGATCTGCAGGTAGGATTGCTGAAATACTCTAAGGCTTGTTCCAGGTTCCAGGCCTTGTGTCAGATCAGAGGCAAGCCTAGGCAATCTTAATTCCAGATCAGGAGTCCTTAAACACCAGACTAACCCATTATAGCAAAAGGCAAAGGAACCACAGTGAAACAATTTGTGGTTTAGTGAATGACTCATTATTCTGTTTCAGGCTTTCTGTCAGATGTCTGTAAAGTCCTGTGGTGGTTTAAAAACATGCCCGAAGATTCTTTGGTGCCCTTCTTATCAGAAAAAGGTGGAGTGTGCTGTCTCTTGAACCTGTCTGGTTCAAAACAACGGCCTTGACTTCTGAAGCCTCCTTTAAATGGTAACAGATTCTACTTGGCTCTCTTTGGGGACAAGAACCTTGGACAGTGCAATCTGCTCTGAAAGAAGTTTGGCTAACCAGAAGCTACTCTGCTGGAGAATCCATGCAGAGAGACCATGTAAAAATAAAAGAGAGGTCAAACAATCTCCAGATGTTTGAGCTGTCTCAGGCCTGGAGCCAGACATGAGTGAGATAGGATGCTTTCTCTAGATATTGCTAATTCATAAACAAAACCAGAGCCTATTAGAGCTCAGCCAGCACTCCAGGGCTATGATAACCATAAAAGGACTGTTGTGGTTTTAAAATCACTGGATTTTAGGGTGGTGTGTTTATTTAATAGCAGTAGGTAGCTGGAGCAAGTCCGTCTATCTTGGGATTGTCTGCAAGGTCAGGTGTAGCGAGAATCGGGTCTTTGCTCTCTTTCTCTTTAGCTCTTTTTAGTTCTACAAGTTTCTAGCTCCTCAAGTATTTGGAGGAATTTATAATCAGACAACGGATGTGTTAGAAATGTGTCTGGGGTCTCAAAGAGTAACCACACAATCCTAAATACTTCAGCAAGGCAAAAAGTTTTATTTTGGATGGGGGAGGTGGATCAGCAGTTGAGAGCACTTGCTGTTCTTGTGGAGGACCCAGGTTTGGTTCCTAGGACCCACATGGTAGCTCAAAACCATCCTTGAATCCAGTGCCAGGGAATCTAGTACCCTTTCCTGGCTTCTGTGAGCCCCAGCCATGCACAAAGTGCACATTGGTAGCATACATGCAAAACACTCAAACACACAAAACAAGCAAACATGTCTAAAGTTTTACCTCTGCAAAAGGTTGCACACACACCCAGCAGGGTGTCCTCTGGGTTTTTATTCCTAATGAAAAGGGTTCCTACACTAAAACCATGAGTGATCAGAACTTGGCCTCACACATTGGCACTGCTGATAACTGAAGTGCAGCTTTAGAGATGAGGAGGCAGCTTTGGGCACATATTTTGATCTTAGAAAAATGCCTGTCTTGAGAAGCGTTTTTGCCAGATGCATCTTTACAAATGGCTTTGTCTCATTTAACCATTTGATAAAAAAAGATAGCACATTTCATTAATATTTCACACAATTAGGATATCTCTTTAGAAAGATTTTGCAAATGTACCCAATAATATTTGCTTAAAAGATGCTACCAACATTATAGATATTCTTAGGGCAAACTCATGCTTATATTATATACAATTTAAAATTTTTGTTTCCATTTTCTTAGAAGAAAACTTTTGCTATCAAAACAGGAGTTGTTTACACTCAAACCCACCTAGATGTTGTGACTTGAGATTTAAAAACATTTTTTCCCAAATATAAGACGTATAAAGGAGCTTGGAAACCCAGAGATTTTCCCATTTGAGTGAGTGTTTCTATAACTTCATATCTAAAGAAAATAGAAGTTAAACATCAACTTTATTTCTAAGAAATAATACTTCTAAGATGATGGTATTTCTAAGAAAATAATGTTTTTCTTGTTAGAGAATGTATGCAATAGCTCTTGAGGTTTACATTTAAATAATTTTGGATTAGATTTGAATACTCTAAAAGCGAATCTTGACAAATTTCCTAAACACTACTTCCCCATACTTGGGTAACTTATAAATGATTAAACAAATAGGTTCAACTTGTCAGAGAAGAATTTGTTTCTGAGTTGACACAAAGCATGTGAAATTTATGCTGAAAAGTTTATGAGAGAGTGGTGATATTTGCAAGATACTGAAAATAGAGATGTCATATGAATATAAAGATGATAAATATAAGGGAGGAACCAGGAATGAGAGCAATAGCAATGGTCATAAATCTAATGGTGCTGCTTATGCCATAATTTCAAAGGCTCTATGTATTTATCTGAAACGCGTGCATTGCTCAACTTCTTTTCCTTCTCTGGTTCTGTTTTTCTTCTTAGAGTCTTCTAGGTTATAATTTCATATTTATGTAGTGCATTTTAATGTATATTGGTATACACACTGCAGGATACATTGACTCATTTATGTAAAGTTACCAGTTAAAGGAAGTAAACAAAACACTTTGCAAACCTAATTATCTCCTGCTTATGCTTCTGAACTCCACTTAAATGAACTAAGATTACACACATGCAAATGTTGGAGTAGGGCTCCCTGGAGCCATCTGCCCACCTTCTCCCTTTTTATAAAACCTGCTAAATTTTCATTCCTTTGAGAGAAGTCACCTCATTCTTCCAAGGCTTTCTTAGCTTGGAGCACACAGTTTGCAAGGCAGGATCCCATGGTGAACTTGTGAGCAGTCTCTGTAAGTGTTCCTGACACACCATGTGGTAGACCCAACATGGCGGCCAGTAAAATAAGAATTTCTAGCATGTAATGGCCACGTGGTAAAGCCTACGTGGTGCCAAGTACAGAGGGCACACCCCTAGGCGTGGCTACGTAGATTCGAGCCCACCCCTTCTCTAAAAAAAAAAAAAAAATGCCTCGTGGCAGCCCATCCCCTCTCTCCCCACCTCTCCTTTCTTCTCTCCCTCTCTGTCTTCCTCTCTCTTGCTCTTTTCTGGGTACCCGCCTCTAGGTAACTCTCAAAAATAAACTCTTGTGTGGCACCTGGCACTGAGTGTGTGTGTCTCTCCCCACACGCAAAAAACTAACAGTCTCCCCCCCTCTTTTTTCTCTTAATGTCAATTATTATCAAATGAGTCTGCAAAGTTCTACACGAAAATACTGAGGTAAAGTTAAGGAAGCTAAATCAATAACTTTATGGAGTTCTTATTACAAGTTACTGACAGCCTTTGAAATTTCCTTCATGGTATTTAGTGAACATAGGCTTTGGCCATCTTATTGTGTAAAAGGTAGAAGAATATGTGGGAAGTAAAAGAGAAATACAATCTAAACAGGCTCCATAAGATGCCCAAGGTAGGGGCTGGAGAGATGGCTCAGCGGTTAAGAGCACCATCTGCTCTTCCAGAGGAGCTGGGTTCAATTCCCAGCACCCACATGGCAGCTAACAACTATCTGTAGTTCTAGTTCCAGGCAAACACCAAGGCAAATAAATAAATAAATAAAAGTGTTTTAAAAAAAAAAAAAGAAAAAGAAAAAGAAAGAAAAAAAGATGCCCAAGGTAAGGAAGCAGCTGGAGTTGCGCTCATAACCACCAGTCAAAACCAAGGCAAGAGTTTCAGCAACGAGATACTAAGAAGTAAGTATCCTAAGTGCTCCAACCTATTGGAGAAAGCCCAGGAAGCAGGATGAGATGGGAGGAGATGCACCGTGAGGCAGGCCTCAGAACACTTACCCAATATGACAGAGAATTTTCTTCTGTGTTTTAGATTAATTTACTTTATTTTACATGTGTATACACACACACACACACACACACACACACACACACACACACACACACACTATTATGTGTAGTTCCCTCATTGGGCAGAAGAGGGCTTTGAATCCCCTGGAATTATAACTACAGCTAGTTGTGAGCCACCATGTGAGTGCTAGGAACTGAATCCACGTCCTTTGCCAGAGCGACAAGTGGTCTCAACCACTGAGATATCTCCTTAAAGAGAATTCTAAGATGGTCTGGATTAGTTTTCCATGGCTGCTACAACAAATTTCCAGAGCACAATTTTATTATCTTTAAATGGCATGCTTCTTATCTTAAAGATAAGTCTGAAATGAGTGGCATTGAGCTAACATCAAAGTGTTGGTAGGTCTTGTTCCTTGTGGAAGCTGAGGCAGAGAGCCATTTTCTTTCCAGCTGTTGAAGGCTGACTGTATTTCTTGACTTACACTATCTTCAAAGATAACTGACTTTTCAAATGTGATTCATTTTTCATCCTCTTACAGATTAAAGGACCCTATGAATACTGGTTTCACCCAAATCAAAGAGGATTATGCATACTGTAAGGCCACCTGCTGGGAAACCCTGATTTCATCTGCAGTTTTGCGATGTAGGTATTCTTATAGATTCCAGGATTTAGGGTGGAGATGGCAGAGACTGCACCAGTCTGCATAATCTACCAGATTATCCATCTCTGACACCCAATGGCTAGACCTGTATACGTATACATCAAGTGATCCTAAAGACAGAGATCCTTGAGACACTAGATCTATAGTACATGGAGAATGAAGTAGCATTCCCAAAGGGTTAACAACTGAAGGGTCTTCTAACAGCATTTCTAGCAACTGTAGCACAGTCCTTTCCTGAAGACAAAGCTAACTAGTACATCTCCCCATAGCCTACTTCTATGGTGGTTTGAATAGGACTGGCCGCCAAAGACTCATGCTTTTGAATGCTTGGCCCATAGGGAGAAGCACTATTAAGAGGTGTGACTTGTTGGAGTAGGTGTGGCTTTGTTGGAGGAAGTGTATCACTGTGGGGGGTGAGCTTTGAGGTGTTATATGTTCAAGTTATGCCCAGTATGGCACACAATCTCTGCTGCCTGGGGATCAAGATGTAGAACTCTTAGCTCCTTCTCCAGCACCATGTCTGTTGTGCACTGCCATGGTTCTGAAACTGTAAGCCAGCTCCAATTAAATACTTCCTTATATAAGACTTTCCATGAACATGATATCTCTTCACAGCAATAGAAATTTTAACTAAGACAACATCTAAGCCATGTGGGTCCAGTTTAGATTGGGACAAAATTATTCCTAAATTATTTGAAGTTTTTTTTCCTCTTGTGGGATATGTTTTGTTTTAAAATATTTTTTAAATAATATATTTAGTTGGTTTTTTTTATTATTCTTACTCTTTGAACTTTACTTATTTTAAAGGACCTGCCACCTAGCTCCCAAATAAATCACACAGAGTTTTATTATTTCTTATGAATGCCCAGGCTTAGCTTGACTTGATTCTAGTCAGTTTTTCTTAACTTAAGTTATTTCATCTATGTTTTGCCTCTGGGCTTTTATATTTCTCTATTGTATATACCTTTCTTTATTTCTTACTCCATGGCTTGGTGTGTAGCTGGGTGGCTAGTACTCAATGTCCTCCTCATTTCTTTTTCTTTATTCTTCCTCTATTCCCAGATTTCTCCTCATATTTATTCTCTCTGTCTGCCAGCCTCACCCATTCTTTCTCTGCCCAGCTATTGCCATTCAGGTCTTTATTATACCAATCAAGTGTTTTAGACAGGCAAAATAACACAGCTTCACAGAGTTAAATAAATACAACATAAAAAATGCAACACATCTTTCCATCATTAAAACAAATGTTCTCCTGTGGAATAATCCTGTACACTGTAAATATGTATTAGTCTCATTGGGTAATAAAAAACTGACAGGCCAGTAGACAGACAAAAAGTATATCCAGACAGTCAGACACAGAGGACTCTGGGAAGAGAAAGGATAGAGTCAGCCAGCTGCTGGGCAAACAGAACATATAAAAAATGAGGTAACAAGCCATGAGCCACGTGGCAAAGTGTAGATAAAAATGTGGGTTAACTTAAGTGTAAGAGTTAGCTAGTAACAAGCCTGAGCTATTGACAGAGCATTTATAAATAATATTCAATCTGTGAGTCAGTCATTTGGAAACTGGCAGGGAGGAGAGAAACATCTAGCTAAATGTTCCACAGCATAAACAAATGTAACACATATAAAAGTAATACTCTACAACAAATATATATTTTTATTTCATGTATATGTGTATCTACATGTATGTATACACACATCCAGAGAGACCAGAATGAGGAACCATATCTCTTAGAACTGGACTTACATATGCTTGTGAGCTGCCACATGGGTACTGGGAGCCAAATTCAGGTTCTCTGTAAGAATTGGAAGTGCTCTTAACCAATGAGCCATTTCCTCAACTCCTAGGACTTTTAAAAATGATGAATGGTGAATACAAGACTCAGACATGCTAAGTATATATTCTGCCTAATACTATGCTGCACTCCACACCCTTCTTGGAAAATCTTAAAAGAGGAAGTTTAGTGAGAGAAGAATCATAGCCTTTATCATTGCTTCAGATACTGGGGACCCAACTGATACTCATTGTTTTCCTCCTACACTAATGAGTCTTGACTCAACTCACTCTCAAAGAGCCGACTCAGGCTACTTGCCAATTGGCACGAACCAGATATTCATCTCTGCTAAGGCTGGGATTGCTGCACTTGCTCATCTACTCTTAGAACTGGACAAGAGATTACCAAGAATTACCTACATCAATCACCTGAGCTCTAAATATGTTCCTCCTTGACCCTATTTGCTCTTCACGGCTTCCTTCCTCAGCTAGGATGATGACTCTTCTTGAATGACGACTTATGAACATAAGGAGCCTGACGCACTCAGGGGGTATCTGTAACTCTTGCTGTCTCCTTGCTGGAATGTTAATAATTTGGACTTTAGGACATCTAACCATGAACTCAGAATTTTAGTGATAGGAAGCACAAATTTATCAAATGAAAAATGGGAATTTAATGTAAAAGTGATCATGCCTGTTTTTAACTTCTGGATTATAGACCAATGCAGCCTTCACTTTAGGACATAGCATAAGATAAGGCTTTTGGTTCATGGTATTCATGTCCTGCAAGATAATTTATCATCTTCATCAAGTATCAAGGCAGGAAAGTATATGGAATTGTTTAGTACCCAGGATCCCACTCCTTCTGACAATACACTTGGAAACCTTAGAGTACTACCTGCATGTACTATGAACAAATACCCCTATTTTAGCAATACACATAAAAGTTATTAGCAACCTAGAACCCCTACCACACAGACAGACAGACAGACAGACACACACACACACACACACACACATGCATTGAGCTTCATGCACATGCAACATCAAACAATGAAATATATTTCTTCTCTAATTGAAAACCATCAAAAACTTCCCTTGGTGGACAATTTCTAATTAAATATATTTCAAAATACATCTGGCCTAGTCTGGTTTGGAGTACATGTCTCTAAAACCGAGATTATAATATTATTTATTCCACAGGAGTTTGTAAATTATTTATATAAACCACATTGCATCACTAGTAAAAGCCCAGTGGAATTCATAAATCATGAATTTTATTTGAAAACTAGCTCATCTTGTATATAACATTTTCAGGACTTTATTGCTTGAGATCAGCTGTCATCAAATGCTCGCTTTTAAAATGTTTTCTATTATTTTAAACATATGTGGGGGTTTTGCTTGCATTTCTGCCTGTGTACTATGTACATGTTGTGCCCTTAGAGGCCAGAAGAGGTCCTGGAATTGGAGTAGTGTTGCTTGAATGAGATGTCCCCATAGTTTCAAGTATTTAAATACTTGATCTCCCACTTAGTAGCACTATTTGAGTAAGTTTAAGAGGTGTGGCCTTTTGGAGAAAGTGTGAGATGATGGGCAGGTTTTAAGGTTTCAGAGTCTAGAACACACTGAGAATGTGTGTTCTGAAGAATAAGATGTGAGCCCTCAGCTTCCTGCTCCTCTCACCATCAGCTTCCTGCTCCACCATGCCCTCACCTTGTTATCATGGACTGTAACTCTCTGGAACTATAAGCCCAAAGAAACTCTTTCTTCTATAAGTTTCCTTGTTTGTGGTGTTTATTCTCAGCAATAGAACAGTAACAAATAAATGAATGAAGTTACAGATGATTGTTAGCCATCACATGGGTGCTAGGAACCAAACCCACGTCCTCTGCAAAGCAACAAGTGCTTTGAAAATTGCTGAGCTATCTCTCCACACAGATGGCATAGGAAAGTGGTTTCTTCTTCTGTAGCACACACCACAGGGATATGTTGAATGGGCTGAATGTACATGGCTGTACATTATCACCACTTTCTTAGTACTCCTCTTGAGAACTTGCTTTCCAGCCCTTTCCCCCTCTCTCTGGTGCACTGGGCTATCAATGAACTACCTGGCAGGTATTTTATGTCAGTTGAATTTAAGTCATCCCCATCTAAATATTATGTTTTGGTGTAGTGTTTTGAAAAAACAAATGGCCCCTAAAGGGAATGACACTATTAGGTGACATGGCTTTGTTGGTGAGGGGAGGGCTTGTTGAAGAAAATGTGTCACTGTGGAGAGGTGTAAGCTTTCATCAGTGTAACACTCAGATCACTTCCTGTTGCCTGCAAGTCAAGATATAAGACACTTCTCCAGCACATGTCTGCCTGCACATACCATGCTGCACCATGATGATAATGGACTAAACCTCTGAACTATATAAAAATGTATTTTTATATAGTTCACCTCAATAAAATGTTCTCCTCTCTAAGAATTGATGTGGTTACTGTGTCTCTTCACAGCAATAGAAACACTATTTCAAAGCAAGACAGCTTTTCAAAAGATAGCTTTCGCTTTTCAAAGCAAAAGCTAGCTTTCTACTGTCACCTTGTGGCAGACATATGAATTTCTATTATAGGTTGCTACTTGTTCATGCAAACAGCAAGATAAATATTTTGATGTGTCCATCATTATAAACGCATCAGATGACAGAGTGAGAGGTGATTTTAAAGTTACTTAGGGCTTAGGCAAATGATAAAGTTTGCATCATATTTAAATAAAGCAGAGCTTAATTTCTCTGTAATTAACTTAAGCTCAGATCATTTCAGGGACCTTCAGCTAACACTTAGATTTATTTCTAACTTCTAGAGAAGATATTACCTATGAAGGCATTAGACAGTGCACTTCTGATCCTTTGCTGTCAGTGCTAAGTCATTCATTGTTTATTCCCAACTACAAGATTCCTTCAGGCCCTGCTATCTGTCTTTGCCAATTCTAGACCCCCCCCATTTACATTTATCACACTGAGTCCCACTTGCCTACACATATTCCATCATTATCCTTTCCTGGGGGTCACTCCAGGGGTCTACTTAGAAGAACATCTGTTTTAGTCCATTTTTGAGTCATCTGTGTGACTGTGTTACCTCTCTCCTTTCTCTGCAACTTTTTTTTTAAACTTTATTTATTTATTTATTTGCCTTGGTGTTTTACCTGGAACTGGAACTACAGACAGTTGTTAACTGCCTTGTGGGTGCTGGGAATCGAACCCGGGTCCTCTGGAAGAGCAGACGGTGCTCTTAACCGCTGAGCCATCTCTCCAGCCCCTCTCTGCAACTTTTTGAAGCCTATATTTTTCTAATATATTGTCTTCTACATATCTAGCCGTCGGTCCTGACTAATGGTGTGTCCAAAAGTCTTTGCACGGTAGCCTCATCTCCTTTACATGGGAGAAGCAGAGTGCTTCACAGTAAAGGAGTGCAGATATGAATTTGTACGTATTATTCCAACCTCTGCTCATTAATGTCACAATGGTGAAAGGTAAGGTCATAGTGGAAGGACAGAGTCAGTGTACGTATATAAAGATATAAGTACAAGGAAGTGTGATTCCTCACAAGCAATTCATGCAACAGCTGCATAGTGCTATAAACACACACTCCCAACAACCCGTGGCTCCCACAGTCAAGTATCATTCCTTACTCAGCTCAAGCCAAGGTGGTAAGGGGACTATGTCATGAACCCTATGGAAAGCAGTGTCTCTGTCACTGCCTAAGAACTTTCAGCTGACCAGGAAAAGCAGAAAATGGAGGGATAATGGAAAGAAAGCCCAGAAGGTCTATGCCAGAAGGTCTATGGTGCTTCCAGCAACATACTAATGAATATAGCACTTAGCCATGTGGTTTAAAGCTAACTGCAAGGGAGATGAAATTAATAAAATGTCCAAAAGACAATGACTACATTTGCTGGGGAGCATGTGTTGACATGATTAACAATGCCAAACAAAAATTAAAACTCAAACCAAGCCAAACCAAAAACATTGTTTTGGTCTAGATTCTTGCACTCAAATCCAACAAACCAAAAAGAAATCCCAAACAAAGTTATATGCCACCAAATTGAAACTAAGGGACTCTCTGGTTTTCTGAGAAACCGGGAGAGGGAGAGGGGAGGGAGTCAAAGAGGGAAGGGAAGAGGGGGTGGGGGAGCAGGAAGGAGGGGGGAAGCAAGTGGGGAGGGAGAAAGCCAGCCAGCAAATTTCCCAGGCAGGACAGTTTCAGTTGGCCTGAGAAATTTCCCTGTATTCTTTCCCCTAAATCAATCAGCCAATAAACAAAACAGAAGAAAAGGAAACGCCAGAATTGAGGTGTGTCTACAATCCCAGCAATCAGGAGATTGAGAAAAGGAAACAGCAAAGGAAGGAGTGTCCAGCAATCAGGAGGTTAAGACAGGACTGTGAGTTTGAGGCTAGCATGCTCTGTCTTATAGTAAGACCCTGTCTCAACAGAATAAAGATCAACAAAAACAAGCTGAAGTGGCCTCCTGTGAATCAGTCAGTTTTCTCTGGTTGTGTCCCTCCCTTTCTGCCTCAAGGTAAATAATTTTAAAATGACCAATCTGTTTTTTGTTTCTGCTTTCTTTAGTTTTCATAAAGCTGACATCCTCTATTTTATAAACCAAGCTTTTGTCTGATTCTAAAATCATAAAGAAAATTAAAGTCTTTAAACAAAATTGTTGTAACTTTTTTCTTCTTGCTCCACATACATATTCCCTGATGGAGAGATTCAAAGTTCTACTTAGTCACTGCAACCAGGATCTGTCATTGAGTCACAGTCAGCTAATCAGGTCCAAACGTCTTGCCTCAGATAAGTTATATACTGTGTAAATATGTATGCTGTATGTCCCCACCCACATGCTGTATGTAAAATGATAAGCAGCACTAGAATACCTGTATTAAAATTTCTTATTTAAAAAAGAGAGGACCTTAAGACACAGTAAGTACTCAGTGGTCCATGGACCATCTGGAACACTCCTGTGTACACATGCAAGAGGCCTTTTTCTGTAGTGTGATGGTTAATCTTGACTATCAACTTGACAGGATTTCTAATCACGTAGGAGACAAACGTCTGTGCATATCTGTGAAGGCATTTCCAGAGATTCAACTGAGGTGGAAGGATCCACCCGAATGTGGGCAGTACCTCAGCATGGGCGTTGGCTCTAGACTAATACAGAAAAAGAAAGTGGACTGTGGACTATGGATTGTGGATACAAATGTGACCAGCTGCTTCACACTCTGTCACAAAAGCAGAGCTGTTCTCACCATGATGACTGTTCCCTCAAACTCGGAGATGAAATACACTCTTACTCCTCTAGGTTGCTTTTGCTATTAATTTTGTCAAAGGAATGAATAAAGCAATACAGTGATTTGCTTCTGAGGCTGCTGTTATAGTAACCATGACCATTCAGTTCTTAGGCCTTTGGAAGGAGGAATGTGGAAAAGTTTGGAGCTTTAGGCTTGAGAAGTCCTTGAATGCTGCACACAGAACTTAATGGATCATGCTGGTAGATGTCTAGAAATCAGAATGTTAAGAGGAATGTGAACAGTAGAGGTCTGGTGCATGGACTGGACTAAAGATCATTTGTATTATATTCTGGCAAAGCAACTGACTTCATACTGCCCATGCCATAAGAAACTGAGCGAGACTGAATAAAACAATAAATGGACTAATTTGCTTGGAGGAGGAAATTTAATGATTGGCTAGCATTCAGACTGTGGCAGTTATTGCTTACTGCTCATATCTAGGTCTACAGCATGTGTGAGAGAGTGAGACTGAACACAAAGATATGAGAGGTGTAAAGTTTGGTGAGGAAAGGAATGTAAGTCAGTTTAAAGTGACAAATAAGGCAGATGTGAGGGAAATAGCATAATTGTTAAGAGAAACCTATCACTTTAGGGCAAGGTCCCATCCATCAAAGGATCCAACCAGTGAAAATGCAAACTCATTTGAGGAAAGCTAAACTGGGAATGACTTTGAAGGGAATCTCTGCTTAAATTCTATGTATAGCATTATCATAGTCTTTTGTTGTTGTTGGTGCTGGTGAAGTAGAGAATTGTTCTCTGTGGTATATTTTCTGATTTTTAAAATCAAAGTCTGTAATATAGCTTCCGGAAATTAGTTTACTGTGAGAGCTAGTTACTTGTTTTGAATGGGGACAGGTTTATTATAGGCCTGCCTTTCCTTGTCTAAAATGGTTTCTAGCAGTCAGTCAAAGAAACCGGTCTCTCAAGGGCAACAGTGAAGATTTTCTGAGAGGAGAGATGCTACTTCTTCTTTTTTTTAAATTTTATTTTTTTGTCATTTTTCATTTATTTATAAAATAAAGTCCTTTCCCCCCATGTATCTCCTTCTCCCTGCCCCTTCCCAATCCCAAATCCCTCCCTGTCTGCCTTCAGCCTCCCTCCTCCCCATCCTCTAATCCCCTCCCCAGAAAGGGCAAGAAATCCCCTCCCCAGAAAGGGCAAGAAGTCCCGAGGTGGATCAGCTCAGCAACCACTCCAGGCAAGTCCGATTTCCTCATCCTAATGTCAAGACTGGGATAGGTGTTGAGATACCGTTATTTCTAACTACAGATTCGAAAACACTTGTGTGTGCTGATGGGACAAACAAGGTAACATTCGTGTTTGTAGGAGCTTAGAACTTTTGGCAAGAACAAATCAAATGTAGCCAAATGATACACAAGATTAGAGAGCATGTCTATGTAAGGGACAGAATTTTGTTTTAAATTATGGCACGAGCATCCTTGTGAAATTCTCAGAGGAAGACAGTCTTCGCCATACAAAACCAAGCAGAACAAGTGTTGGCACATGCTGTAACATAGAGGGTCTTGAGGACTATAGTGAGAAATTTGAGGTTTGTTCTAGCTGCAACTCATGTTACTATTCTCTGCCTCTTATTTTGAAAAAAAAAAGAAAACAATCACTCTGGTTGCTCTCTGGAGAATTATATAGTAATACCAGAGTGGAAGCACTTTAGATCATTGGAATTAGATTTGTATTAGAAGGATGCCATTTGAGCCAATGGGAATTCTCATAATCTTCCCAACTCTTTGAGAAGGTCCTATCTCTATTTTTAATATTGCCACAAAAGTATTGCTGTTCTCATTACTATGCGTTCTGCCTCCACGATGAGCTGTTCCTTCACACTATGAGCACTTAATAACTATCGCGTAACCTTTTATTTTTTCCCTTCTGGGGGCTGTCACTCCCATTGAACATTGCCAGGTTTTTTTTTTTTTTTTTTTTTTTTTTTTTTTAAAACCCACACAGCTAAATTTTTATTTCAGATAACCATGTGTCTCAGAATGAAAGATATATATTAAGAAGTTATTAGTTATACAGATTAAACCAGCCAGTGTACTCATCATACTTACTAGTATGAACTCACTAGACCATGAACCCCAGAAAGGCAGGAAACCCCTTATTTCCAATGCATTTAGTTTTGAGTCTAGCCCTGGGCAAAAAGCTCGTTCTGAAGAAAGAAGTGAAGCATTAAATGAACAAGTGAATAACTGAACAATGTGTCCTCCAATTAAATTATTCTGTCTGAGAACGAAGCCTCAGGGATCCTAGGACAGCATCACCCCGCCAGGGACCGCATTGCCTGCCTAACTCAGCACCTGCTGAACGGGCGTCTGGGGGTCCTGGAGTCACGCGCGGCGCGCCCTCGGTGACGTCATCACACGCGCGTCCAAGGCTTCCCTGCCCTGAGGTGTTGCGGACGCTTTCGCCTCCAGCCGGCTGTGCGCTGAGCTCTCCGCCGCGCTGCTTGCCGAGCGGTTAGCGGGCCGTGCTCCTCCAGGCTCCCCGTCTCTGTCACTGCTTAGCTGACAGCAGGCCTGGCCGCTCCTACGCGGAGCGAGCTTCTCCTCAGGGCCATGTCCAGGCCGAGCAGCGTCTCGCCGCGTCCTCCGGCTCCTGGCGGAGGCGGCCCCGGAGGCGGCGGCGGCGGCGGCGGCGGCGGCCCCGCTTCGTGTGGTCCTGGAGGCGGTGGCCGAGCCAAGGGCCTCAAAGACATTCGCATCGACGAGGAGGTCAAAATCGCCGTCAACATCGCTCTGGAGCGCTTCCGATATGGTGACCAGCGAGGTGAGGCTCCTGCCAGCCGGGGGACCTTGCAGGCTGACACCCGCCCCCAGGCCCGCCCCGAGATGGGTAGAGGAACCGAGGGCTGGACCGCAGAGGTGAAGCCCTCGCCGGTCGTGGAGTGCGATGCCTTGTGGGTCGGGGGTTATGGAGCAGGGGCCGGACATCAGAAGGTGAAAAGGTTAGCTTACTCCTAGGTGGGAAGTTTTTCCTCTCCCTGGTACTTTTTGTAGCCCTAGAGTGCTAAGTCACATTATTGGGTAAGGGGTTGATAAGCCCTAGCACCCATCATCAACGACCTCCCCTCCTCATTATTACTGGAAAGAAGATGTAGACTTACTTTATCTGCAAAATCTTCCAAGAAGAGGAAGGAAATGGAATAGATAAGTAAAAACACTGGAGATATATATATATATATATATATATATATATATATATATATATATATACATACACATACATATATGGCTTTTTTGAAATTCTAGAAGCATCATATCAGACACAAGTTAAAATCGTTTTGGCATTCCAAGCGTGTTTCTCACCTCATCAGGCTAGAGTCCTGTTTGCCCCGGTCACCACAATACAGTTGAAGTGACCCGAAGTGTCAGCAGAACTCATTCCAGTTTGCTTGGCCTAAATAGGAGACTCCTTGCCGATGAGGCTTAGCTGTTCTAAAGGGTAAACGAAATGATTTTAACACACGTATTTGACAGAAGCAACGCCGTGGCAAAATGTCACAACAAACCCAGTCTGAAACAGTGCTATACAATTTTAAGAACAAAGACATAGGAGTTTCAGCTGGAGAATTCGTAATGCTTGATCATACCTCATTATTGAAGGTAATACAGTTTTGTCAGGCAAACCAGAAATAAGTTAAATTAGTAAAATCTGTTCATAATTGCTAAGCCATTTCAACACAGATGAATAATCTTTGGTGAATTTCAGAGTTCTTTATTGTATGTACGTTTTTATATGTTGCTTATAAGTTAATGCCAGAATAATGGGCTGAAGAGATGGCTCAGTACTTACGAGCACTAGCTCTTCTTGCAGAAGACCCAAGTTTGATTTCTAGCACCCTCGTGGCAACTTAAAACTATCCATAACACTCAGTTCCAAAGAATCTGATGCCTCTTCTGACCTATGGGCACTGCACACATATGGTGCACATTTATACACACACACACACACACACACACACACACACACACACACACACACGATTAAATAAATAAATACTAAAAATTAATATCAGAATTCTACACGAGTTATGAAATATACATGAATGTATAATTGATTGCATACTTACACACATTTTTCATGTTTCATACCTATAATTGTCGATAAGTGGAACCTTTTTTTCTGTGTAGAAATGGAATTTCCTTCATCTTTGACCAGTACGGAAAGAGCCTTTATCCACCGACTGAGTCAGTCCCTTGGTTTAGTTTCTAAAAGTAAAGGGTAAGTTGACAGCTTTTCTTATTTTTACAAAGTTATTTACTACAAAACGATAAATGTGTCTGACTACATTTTAATCATTATTTCGGTTTTAACTTCCATGTTCTTAATTATAGCATGTGTAGATAAACTCATTTAAGTCTGTATGAAGGTCAGCTTTTCTTCCTCCAACAACCTTACCTCCCAGCTGCAGAAAATAAATGAGGGCTGGGGAGGTGCTCATCCAGTGACATCTTCTGATGTGTAAGCCTGACAGCCTGAATTCCATCCTCAGAGCCCACTTTGAAAAACGAAAGAAAAGTGAAGCTGACTCTGGTTTAAACAATGACATCTGAATACCCTTATGGTGAAATGGGAGCAGGCCAGGAGTTTGCACAGTGGTATCAAGTGAGACCCAACTGCAGCTAGATGGAAAGGAGTGAATGAACTCCAGATGGTTATCCAAAGACCTCTATGTAAACTCATAAAATAAGTTTGAAAAATTTTAAAAAGTGAATATAGCTTCCATTATTCATCTTAGGTGCTTTATCATTAGACTGGTAAATGGCAGATTAATGAGAAAAATAAAGTTTATTTTTATTTTATTTATATATTTTGGCACAGGTTTCTCTGTATAGCCATAGCTGTCCTGGAACTCACTCTGTAGACCAGGCTGGATCAAACTCAGATCTGTCTGCCTCTGCCTCCCAAGTCCTGGGATTAAAGGCATGTGCCAGTCCACCTGATTGTGAGAAAGGGGTTGATTTCTTAAAAGCTGCATTGCACATTTCAGAGAGAACTTCATGAAGACATGACAAACGAAAGATCCTTGAACAGAAAGTTGCAAATTATGGAAAGGAAACATAGGATCTAAATGTGAGAAGATAGAGGTTTTTTTTGTTGTTGTTGTTGTTCGCTTTGTTTTGTTTTTAAAAATTTTTGTTACATGGGCTCCTCTGGTACTCTTTCTAGGTTAAGCGTAGAGCACTCTCTGCAGTTTAGTTTTGTTGGTGCTCCTGATAATGAGTATTGAGTGACAAATTTTTCCTGGAGTGATACAACACGAGCATACTTATTCACTCAGAAAAAGAACCTAGGTCAGACTGAAGATTGTATAGAAGTCCAGCTTAGTGAACCAATGAAGGCTTTTTTTTTCTTTAAAGAGTTATTATTTATTTTTATTTTATAGTTATGGGTGTTTTGTCTGTCTGTTTATCTGTGCACCCCATGCATGTAATATCTGCAAAGGCCAGAAGAACATGTTGGATACTTTAGAACTGGAGTTACAGATGGTTATAAACCACTATATGGGTGCGAGGACCTGAACCCCAGTTCTCTGCAAGAGCAACAAATGCTCTTAACCATGGAGCCTTTTTTCTAGCCCTTTTAGTTTTTTGCTGACAATAGTTTTATATATATGTATATGTACACAGAGTATAATGCAATTGTTTATTACATGTGTGCATTAGGGCTTCAGGGTAATTAGGCACATCTGTTGCCTCACATAGTTATATTTCTTTATGATGAGAACATTTAGGATCATCTTGTGGCTATTTAAAAGTGTATACTTTAACAGTAGTTGGTTTTGAGCACCAGGGCAACTAGACCTCTCTGTAATTTATTTGTGTTGATGAATGTCTCTTCTTCCTTCCTCCTCTAACATGATTTAATTCAGTTATATTGTGTGTCTGTGTCTGTGTGTGCATACCATGGCTGTGAATGTGGATGTCAGAGGACAGCTTCAGGAGTGTTCTCAGTTCTTTCTTTCTACTGTGGGTTCCTGGGGTTGAACTCAGGTTGTCAGAATTGGGCAACATGCCTTCTTTTGACTCACTGAGCCATCTTGTTGGTCTAAAACATTTTCTTTTATGTTTTATAATTACATATGTGATTATATCTTATTTTAAAAGTTTCTTAGGAATTTCACTCATCTAACAGCACTCTCTGTACAGCTAGTTTCTAATTTTGTTTGAGAAAGGGGACTTCTATGTTTTTTCATAGATAACATCAGTTACATTGGGAATAGATTCATGATGAGCCCCAGGTTGGGTGAAATTACAGAATTTCCACGAATTGCTAAGGAATGGATTATTTATTAAGAGATTCTACAAGGAAATTAACTCATAGATACAGGACAAGACAAATTCAGTTGCAGAGTCCTTGGAAGGGTGGAGAGTGATCAACACTGCTTCACACTGCCTTCCCTCTCTCCACCATCCAGATGCACGAGAGAGAAGGTTAGGGTTCTTACATACATGTTTCTCAGATTTTAAGCTAGCTCGAAGGCCATGTTCCCCAGATCTTCTGTTAGCCAAAAGGCCACACTGTAAAGGCTTATATCCCAAGGCCAAAGTGGAAGGATACATGTTCCCCACTACAGATCTCAGTGTTTTAGTTTTTATATTAATATAAATCTCTATTTCATATTTTTATTCTCACGCAGATGATGTGAATATTTTACCCAGATATCATATTTATATAGCATTAACTATGTAGTGTCTAATATGTAAGGATGATTGGTAACTTTCAAAGATAGAACTTTTATCAAGTTATTATCTTTCTGTTATATGTGCTGAAACTAAATTTTCAATGGTAATTTAAATGTGAACCTGCTTAATTTGAATTATTTTTACACTCAGGTAGCCTGTGTTAGGGAAGTTTAAGTTTGATCTATCAGTTTGGTTGTGGACTTCAGGAAAGAGTAGTATATTTTACTCAATTTTGTAATCACAGCTTCTACCATAATGTCTGACATGTATTAATGAATTTATGTGTAATTTCAGAGAAAAAAATAGTTAAAGGTGAAACATAACAAACCTTCCCAAGATAACTTTTAAAGAAGAAGGAAGTATCTTGATATCACTAATACATTAGAGATATTTTTATTAACTAGCATACAGTGTTATAGAACTAAAATGATGTACTTGTGGTCATATAGTTAATTAATTGAAAGAGTATTACTGAATGAACATTAGCCTCCAGTCTTCTCTCATGCTTATTTCACTTCAGCATCATTTCCACTTTCTCTAGATAAAATTTATGAAGTGAGCAGCACAGGACTGAAGTGCTGTTGAAGTGTTGACATAGGACAACACAAGGGAAAGAACCTACTACAGATAACATACTTAGAATTTAGTAATTCCAATTCGCTCTGGAAATAAAAATTTGTAGACAGGTTATATCTTAATTATTGTGGGGTTTTTTTTTTTGTTTTTTGTTTTTGTTTTTTTTTTCCTAAGAGTCTCAGGTAGCCTACACTAGCATTAAATTCCTTGATTACCAGGCTTTTACCTCCCAAGTATTGGGAATACAGGTGTGTCACCACACCCACCTAATCTGAACTGTTTATCTCATTGTTTAAGGCATTACTAAGCACTTAGAGAATAGACTGCCCATTGAGAATTTACTGTCCATTATGGCATTCAACAAGGAAATGCAGAAATTTAAATGTTGGTAAAGTAAGAGCTGCACTTAGAAGACACAGCTAAAACTACAGTTTAATGTTTTTTACATTTATGTAATCATTTGTGCATGTGAGGGCATAAGCATGCACACACATGCTACAGTACATGTGGTCAGGTGATAACTTGTGGAGTTGATTCTCTCTGTCCATCATGTGGATTCTCAGGATTGAACTCAGGTTGTGAGGGTTGGTAATGAGTCTGGTTCCAGTTTAACATTCTTACGGAGAAGATATTGTTGACAGAATTTGAATGTAATGAAAATTGGGAAAATGATAAAATAATGTCATTTTGACCAGATATGTGGTTTTCCTGCTCATTTTTTATGTGATAGCTATAAATGCAAATGAAAATGTTTGGAATATTTTGGGTAACTAAGAAATGATCTTTTTTTTATTGTCATAGCTTTTGTTTATTTAGAGCCTGCTCTGTGACAGGTGCTATAATTTACATTCATCTTCTTAGTCATATAAGTAGGCTTCACAGTACGTATTGTTATCGTGGATTTAGAGCCAGGAACTTGAGCTCTTACAGAGCTGAAGAGTATATCATAAGCTTTGGGAAAAATCTTTTCATTTATAAAGTAAGTGCTTGAAATAATTATTGGCAATGCTGTGTTAAACAGTTTTGGTTCAGCTACTAAAAGTAGCTCTTTTAACAAGCTCATCTGGGAATGAAACATTACTAACATGTTCTCAAAGCATGCTGTGGGACATGCTAACATGAACAGTCAGCCATTACCTATTCAGTATCATTTAGGTTCTTTCATTCAGATTTACCCCATATTTATATTCTTCCAAGTATGTATTAACTGGTGACAGTTATCTGCCACAGTCTGCTAAATTTTAACATTTATGGATAAATTAGGCTTTTTTCTTTGTTATTATTTATTTAAAATTGGGTTTGTAGCATTTTGATAGTTTAATTGAAGATACTCTTGTGACTGCTTAATTTAATTTTTATTTTTTCATTGTTTTTTTGAGATTTATTTTCTTAAGTAGGTATATGTCATATGTGAACAAGCTACTATATATGGTAAATAAATGATTTGTATTAATTATCAGAAAAGGAGCAAATAGATACCTAACTGTGAAGAAGAAAGATGGATCAGAAACAGCTCATGCAATGATGACCTGTAATTTGACTCATAATACAAAACATGCTGTTAGGAGCCTAATTCAGAGATTTCCTGTCACCAATAAGGAGCGTACTGAACTTCTGCCTAAAACAGAAAGAGGAAATGTGTTTGCAGTTGAAGCTGGTATGTATATTTTTGGGAATGTCCTTATTTACCCTATTATTTGATGATTATTTTTTCCACCTTAAATTCATTTTTTAGAATTAATATGGTGTAAGTTTTTTCAGTTTTAATAAGGTATTAGAGATGATTAAGAATTATAAAAATTTTGGAATAAAATAGTATTAAGCCCTATCATGCAATTGAACCAAGATTTTTAAAGATTGTAATAATAGCTACTGTTCATTGAATAATTACCATGTTCTTGATGGTCATATCCTCACTTCTTATAGCCTCACAGTAGCATCCTTCAGGTGGTAAGACTGAATGGTAGAGAAGCTGGAGCTCAGAAGGGTGAAATGATTCCTTTATGGATACTCAGCTAGCCAGTAAATGCTGCTGACATTTCACTCTTAAGTCTGAGACTTTTTCCTATCACTGTCTTGATGTGTTAATGAGTAAAATTTTAAACAGAGACTTTAGTTTCTGTAGGGCTGGGGAAGAATCTTCAGTAAGTTAAATAATTCAAAGACAGTTGGTATATAAATTATAAAGTGAAGTCATAATTTGATTTGGAAAAATTTCAAGGTGAGAAAATTATCTAACTGCCTACTGTAGACTTTGCATAGTTATTGTTATCTAAAGAGTGGGTCTACAACTCATAGGACACACATGGTCCCAGATATCAAAGAACTTGTTTATCTTTAAAGTTTCAATTTTTTTGCCATGCTATGGGGCTCATCAGTGTTATGCAAGCACACTACCTTTAAGCTATAACCTGAACCCTAAGAAAGTATCTTAAGTATAGATACACAGAGATAGTTTGAGCTGTTTGGAGAATACATTTTTTTTATTATACCTGCTTAGTTATATGTGGATATTGGCTGAAATGCTTTGTTGGAAAATTTGTTACATGTTAGAACCTCGTATTTACAAATATTATTCTGTGGATCATTTAATTGTATACATATCATTTTAAACATGTAGAGTATTTTTCTTGTTTTGTAATGTTACATTATCTACAGCAGGTTTTATAATGTACATTATTTCCTGCTTAAAATTTTAATTATCTTTGATATTACTGATAGAAACTTAGGGTAAGCTTGAAAATAATTTATATGATTAAGGTTATGTTTTGTTTTAGTGATTATGGAATAATTAATTTTTACTGGTTTTTATTTGTTATGCATCAGACTTACTGTGTATTTGATGCTGAACAGCCTCTAAAATGACACATATGGGGAACACTGAGTAGGACAGAAACATCCAAAAGAACCATATGAGATTATGTAGCCTCATTTTCAGTGTGTCATTTCTGTGTAGATTATAAGCTTTCTTTCTGTTTGTTAATTTTGGAAGAAAACCGAGAAATGAGCAAGACAAGCGGGCGACTCAACAACGGCATACCTCAGGTCCCTGTGAGAAGGGGAGAGTCTGAGTTTGACTCCTTCAGGCAGTCTTTGCCAGTTTTTGAGAAACAAGAAGAAATTGTTAAAATAATAAAAGAAAATAAAGTAGTTTTGATTGTTGGAGAAACTGGGTCTGGAAAGACCACACAGGTTTGTTTTTTTCTCTGTTTATTGAAGAAAATATAATTTATTCTATTTTATAGTTTTATGTCAAATTTACACTGTGTGTTTAAAAACAAACTTTTGATTATTCTACTAATAGTTATTTCATACACAGATTGTTACTGAGTGCATACAGAGAATCTACAGGAAGGAGATCTTTCAGATTACTACATTTTATTTTATTTTTGAAACAGAGTCTATGTAGCCTGGCTGACCTGGAGCTCACTATCTAGAACAGACTTGCCTTGAACTCACGGAACTCTTGTCTCTGTCTCTGCCTCCTGAATCCTGGGATTTAAAAAAGGAGTGTGCTGCCACATCCTGCCTTATTTTTAAACTAGTACATTTGGTTTGTAAGGAAACAGAAGTTATGTGATTTGTTATCTTAGAAGGACACTGGGCCTGGTTCTGGAGTCCAAATTTCTGTTATTTTATCTATTAGATGTGAAGACTTTGTCTGGCTTTGTAACCATTGTGAGCCCGTTTTTCATTTATAAAATGGGAGTGATAATTAGTTCATTTTAGGGTGAAATTTAGAGGTATCTCTGTAAAATGTTACGTAATACTAACTGGCACCCGTGGTAAGATTTACTTGAATGCTAAGGTTCCTGATGTTTCTGTTTGTGAACCACAAAGCTAGACAGAATTTAAAGAAGTCCGTTAGCCAGTTTCAGAAAATAAAAGTTTTTAAGTATTTCTCCTATTTATGTTCATATTGTAAACAAGTTAAAGAATTTTTATTCATTTTTTGTTTGAGAATTCAGGCATGCATAGAATGAATTTTAATAGAATCTACCTTTCCCTTCCCTTCAGTTTCTCTCCTTTTCCTTTCCCTAATTTCTTCCAACTTCATGTACTCTTAAAAAGCCCACTCAGTTCACTTAGTATGCCTCACAAAGGCTGCATCCCTGAAGAAAACTGACTTTCCCTTCACAAGTAGTCATCAGTTGCCAATAGTTCCTCAGCAAATGGTGGAACTTCATGAGCCCTTCTCTTATTCATGTTGGGATTTTGTCTGACTTGATCTCTCGAAGATCTGTGCAAGCAGTCACATCTTCTATGAGTTCATGTGTACAGTGGCACTGACAGGTTTAGCAAATACTGTTTTGCTACAGGCATCAACTGCCTGTGGCTTTTACAGTCTTTCTTTTCTGTTGATGATTCCTGAGCCTTGAGGGAAGGGGTGTGATATTGCTGTCCCCTTTAGAGCTGAGCACTCTTTAGTCTCCTATCCTCTGCACATTGGCCAGTTGTAGATCTCTGTATTAGTTACCCTCTACTGTATAAAGAAGTTTCTCTGATGAGAGTTTAGAGATGTACTGATCTGTAAGTATAAAGATGAGAACTAGGGGAATTTATTGCTATATCCATTTAATAGAATAGTATTAGCTGTTACCCCCAGGGCCTATGACTTAACCAGCTTCAGGGTTTTGGTTCAGTTAACAGTACTAGGTATAAGTTCTGTCTTGTGGAGCAGGCTTTAAATCCAGTCAGAAATGGTGTTTGCTCCTATAACATTCATACCACTGTTGTTCAAGTGCTCATATCTTGGGAGGCTATTAGCTGTTATAGCTCATAGGTCTCACATCTGGTTAAGATTGTTAATTATTTTTTCCCTAGTAGTATGCATAGCATCTTCAGCACTCTGTAAGCTAGTCAGTAGGGAAGATGCTTTCAGGTTAGTACCAGCTTGATTTTTCATGTTATATGACTCAAGTATGTGATGTCTTCAACAGTAGGCTCCTATCAAGTTCTGGAGGGTAACCAAGAACAGTGGCAATGGTGTGTAATGATTGAGTGGGTATGGAACCCCACTGACCAACAACTAAAAAGAAGGAATTTGATAGCCTATTGTGTCTGGGAGAAGCATTGTCCCCAATTACAGGGCAACTCCATTTAAACTTTTATTAATGTGTGTGTATTTTAGAAAGCGTCTATAATAGTAGGTTTCTATGTGGCATTCTTAGAAGTCTGTAGCATTAGTTCTTTTTTTTCACTCTCCTCTACCTTGCCTTCTGTTCCCTTACACCTTACAAGAGTTCCTTTGAACTCTTCCTATTCCTTTATTCCACTTTCCCTGTATTCTACCTCCTTCCTCTTGAAGTGACCCACCCTCATTGCCCTTGGTTTCCTCCCTTCTGTTGGTATTCCCATTTAAACACACTTTAGCATACATGTATGAGAGAGAATTTATAGCACTTGTCTTTCTGGGTTTGGGTTATCTCAGTATCATTATGATCCATATCATACATTATTGCAGTGCTCACTGAGACCAGAAGGTGGTGTCAGATCACCTAGGAATGGAGTTACACATAGTTGTGAGCTGCCCCGTGGTTGCTGGGAATTAAATGAACCCAGGTTCTCTGGGAGAACAATGAGTGCAAATAACTGCCGAGCCATCAGGCTAGCCCAATAAGACTTCTATTTTAAATATTCATGACTTTCCTCAAATATTTTTTATGGGAAAGTATTTGTAATGCTAGGGTTGTAGGATATTTTTGTTTTCTTGATGATTTTGACTGTTAAATCACAGTGGGACCTTGTTTTACTGTCTTTATAGAATTATTTGGGGGCTAGTTAATGTTACAGTAGTGATTGTTACCATCCATGATTCATTTCTCAGTATAGTCTGTTCATTTTTTTGGCTTTCAGGAGTAATTGAAGGTCTTCTTTACCTTGAATATTTCTAGCTAGATTTGATTTAAAATATTTAGTTTTAGTTCTCATTGTAAACAAAATCTCTTAAAATTATACTTTTTCATTGATTATTGACAGTTACATGAGACTTTGAATATGACTTAATGTCTTGACATGTTATGGGACTTTGAAACTTGATTTGTTTTGATATTTCTGAGTATGCAAAGTGAATGCCATCTCATAGTGTTTTAAAATTTTTGTTATAGATTCCTCAGTTCCTATTAGATGATTGCTTTAAAAATGGCATCCCCTGCCGAATATTTTGTACTCAGCCAAGACGATTAGCTGCTATCGCTGTGGCTGAAAGAGTTGCTGCAGAGAGAAGGGAAAGAATTGGTCAAACAATTGGTTATCAGATCCGATTAGAAAGCAGGTAAAAACAGTCTTTCTACCGATCAACATGCTTAGAGCTGGATAAATATATACATTTGGCTAAAGATAAAGGATTAAATGATCATGTTAAGTGGCATGGAGAAAGTGTCAAGGATCCCACCCCTAGACAAAGAGCACAGGCAATTGATGACTATGGAGAGAGGGGGAATTAAGTGGTCAGCTCTGAAACCATGAACACATGAACAACAGAACTGGACTTAGCAGATTGTAATTAGCTACTTGTGCACACATATGTAACAATACAGAAAGAGGGTGTTATTTGAGAATGTGGGGGACATCAGAGAGACTGGTAAAGGGAGGAAAGAGCGAGGAAACTATTTAAAAATATAAAAAATTAACTAAAAAGAAATCACAACCCCCCCCAACAGTTAAGTGATAATTTTGCTACCAGTAAAATTCAGATATTGGTATCATATCTAAACTTAGTGAAGTTTTGAACAGCTGAGCCATAGATAAAAACCCTATTACAGTGTTACAATAAATACAAGCTCTTTCACCTTGCTGAGACTTTGTTTTATAAAATGAGCTGCTACAACATCTAAAGTCTAGAACTTTGACCTACTGAGAAGTTTAGATGGGAGCTCAGTAAATAGTAGTGACTCAGTTTTAGTGATAATGTACAATTGAGTATCCCTTATCCAAAATGCTTGGGATCATGTGTATCACATTTTAGAATCTTTTTGACTTCGGATATCAGTGTAAACTTTACTGGTAGAGCATATGGAATGTTCTGAAATCTGAAGCTAGACACTTGGGAGTCTGAATTTCCAGACCAAGGATACTTAGCCTGCTGTAATACTAGTGATACCTTCTTGACAAGTGTTAGTATTTCTTGGTTTGTGGCAATGAATGAAAAGTTTGATTCACTTGTAGTGTAATTTTTTTATTCGAACTAAAATTTTTAAAGTATTTTAACCTTAAGTTAACTAAGCATATAACTTTATTAAAAGCTATTATTGTTGAAATTTGTGATTATCAGACATTTATATGTTTTTATATAACTTTTCTAGCAAGTCACAAATAGTAGTACATTAATAATATTCATAATAATAATTCACATATTATATTGGTATTATTTTCTAAAGTAATTGTACTTTAATTATGTAAAAGATTTGTAATTGTGCACTTTATTTTGATTTTTAAAAAGGGTTTCTCCAAAGACACTTCTGACATTTTGCACTAATGGGGTATTGCTTCGTACATTGATGGCAGGTGATAGCACATTGTCAACTGTGACCCATGTCATTGTGGTAAGACTGTTGTTGAATTTGCCATGTATTTCTGAGATAGCTTAATATTTAATTAGATAGTTTTAGAATATGGTAAGATAAAATGAATTATTGTCTTTAATAGGTTCTGTTCAAGGTAATTTGTTGACATAATTATTAGAAATATCTTATATTCCCATTGGGTGTCATGGGAGAAATAAACAAGTAGAAAGTTTTTTGAAAATATGTTTTTAATCTATGAAAATGATGCATATATTTAGAAATTTTTAGAAATGGTAAATATTTTTTAGTCACTATATGTTGCTTTCCAATTACTCCTTTCCTAATTGCAGTTATATACTTTATAGTCATTTAACTTTGTGATTAAATTTTTGAATTAATTAGCTACTTGTAAAGTAACAACAGCCCTCTTATTAAAGTATTCTAAGCTTTTTTCTAGTTTCTATCAGAAACAAAAATAGATTAAGTTGTTTTAGGCTTTAAAAAGCAGCTTTTAGAAATTTTTCCTAATCAAAGGTTTCACTTGCTCCCTAGTGCTGACAGGTACCCATACATGAGTTTTTGCCTTCATTTGAGGTAGAATCTTGCTATATTGCTTAGGATGGCTTCCATTTTGCCATCCTCTTGCTTCAGCTTCTGAGTAGCTAAGATTACAAGGGTGTACTACTATATATATATAAAATGATTTTGTTTATATTAAGACTGCATTTAATTGACTTAGATAATTTAGAATTTTTGTAGCTTTTGTAGTTTTATATTCTGTATGAAAAGGAACAATTTTTGCCACCTCTAAGTTGTTAATGAGTGATGATTTCTGAATTGTACGTACTGCAAATGTTCTCTGACTGGTATTGATTGGCCTTCCTTTATTTAATTTGAGCAGTGTTTTCCCTTTAATGACTGAGTCGCCCACAGTATTTTATGTGATTCATGGTTTCATTTCTGTTTCTATTCATTGCAGGATGAAGTACATGAAAGGGATCGATTTAGTGATTTTTTACTTACAAAGCTAAGAGATTTGTTGCAAAAACACCCAACTTTGAAACTAATCCTTTCTAGTGCTGCCTTGGATGTGAATCTCTTCATAAGATATTTTGGAAGTTGTCCAGTGATATATAGTATGACTATCAGTTACTTATCTTCTGTGATTTATTTGAAGTAAAACTTTGAAGTGTGATTATATTTTATTTAATTATTTAGTGATTTAAGCAGAAATTGGGAGATATTCAGAAGTAGAGGGTATTTGTTTATGTTTCCCATGAGATAGGGCTGCTAGTAGTCTGGGTCTATTTTGACCTCTCTTTTTGCATCTGTAGCTGTCTGATGCTGTGTAGAAAATCTAATTATCCTAATTATCTAACCTTAAAATGAAATGAGCTTCTTTTTATCCTGTGTTTCTTTTCAAGCACTGTTCCGTAGCTTTTGGACTTTACTGCCTGATCTCTGGGGACAGTTGTCTACACCGTCATGTTTATCCACTCACTGATCCCAGGCTCGAGGCTGTCAAACCTCAGACTTACTCTTGGTTTATATGGTCTGTTCATAATGTTGGTACATTAAGCATCCTTTCCCTGTATACAATACTGCTTGAGCTGTACCTCTTATGCCTTCATGTTTTGGCTTGTCAAGATTGGAGCCAGCCACCTCTTTATATTATCTTTAATCCTGAGACTGCAGCAGTTTGAATTTAGGTTTCTTGACTTGTTGAACATTTTTGGTCTCAGGACCCCAATTTATGTCAGTTTTAAACAATAGACTTTCTCTTAGTATGACCCACCACCTCCAAGTTTGTCCACTCCTGATCTGCCCCGTTTGAGAAGATGTCTCATCAATACCTACAGCTGGATTTGAGTTCTTTGGAAGGATACGGTAGCCTCTTTTCTCCTGGACTACCTAGTTTACCTTCTGGATGAAGCTTCTGCTTCCCTTCCATATGCTGAGAACTAACTATACATGCATTTTGCTTATTTTCTGTTTTGTTTCCTTGCCCTTTTCAACCATTCTATGACTTCCTTTGTATGTTTTCCAAGCTCTTCCTCATTTGACTTTCTTATGTTGGTATTTCTTCACTGAATCACAGGAAGGCATCTTCTAGTCTGCCATCATAGCCGGAGGTCCCCTCATCATTATTTTATTCATAGATTCACTGTATATGTTTTTGTAAAGGATGATTGATTTACATTTTTGAATTGTTAGGAACTGTTCACTTAGCATTTGTATTTGAAATTACATTTTATTCTTTCTGTGTATGGGTGCGCACATGTAGACTTGTATACATGTGCATAAGCTTGAGTGGAGATCATAGGACAGCTTGTGTGAATTGGTTTTTTCCTATCACGTGGGTTCTATTTAGGAGTTCTTAGCAATCTGTGTCACTGATTTAATTACCAAGCCCAATATTTAGATATTAGGCAAAAAGTTAAATATATTCTATTTTATGGGTAGTGTGCATGCTTGCGTGCGTACTTCTCAGATCTCAGTTTCTTTGAAATCATTGCTTCCTGAGTCTATGTTATAGCATTTTTTTTTTCTTTTTGGGTTTCTCTTTATGTGCATGTACTGATATGTTGCTATGTTCTTACCTTTATTTTCTAATTTCTTTTCTTTCTGTTTCTGTTTACTCTTCTTTCCTTCTTTTTTCCTGCCCCTACCCTTTTTTGAAATTCTACTAGCTATTGTAGATGTACATTTACTTTCCGTGGAAGCTTTTTTTATTTTAAATGTTTGTAGTTCTTACATTCTGTTGTATACTGATGATTGTTTTCCAGAGTTTTGGATGCAGAAATTTTATTGGTACACCATTTCTAATATGTCCTAAACTGAATACTTCATCTATAAATTCCAGTTTTCTTTTTGTTTTGTATATCTTGGATGATATCTAGGGTCACCTAAATCTTCAAGTTGTATATTTATCCAATAATATTAATAATATTTTATGGATGATTATGCTCATAAAATTGATTCCTGTGCTAATTGAAAGTTTTCTTGCCACCTTTGATAATCACAAAAGGAAACCTCAACTTGCCAACATATTTCTTATTAGCTTTCATTGTTGCTCAGGAATTTTCTTCTTTTTGGGCAAGCTGGATATCCAGGTATTAATAATGGATTAAAAATATTTTTATAACAAACATAAGTATGAGTTTTCTTTATTTTATTTGTTTTAATAATTCATCTAGGTTTTTTT
This sequence comes from Sigmodon hispidus, assembly GCA_004025045.1. Taxonomy (NCBI): domain Eukaryota; kingdom Metazoa; phylum Chordata; class Mammalia; order Rodentia; family Cricetidae; genus Sigmodon; species Sigmodon hispidus. Next base: position 54,883 of record PVIH01005430.1, on the reverse strand, counting down.
TTTTAATCTTCACTCTCACTATTTTTATTTAACCTTTTTTTAAAAATGTATTTCTGAACAGTTTTGATACCACTGCCTGGTCTGGTTCTACTCTTCTGTTTCTAAAAATCCATTTTTCATATTGTTTCCAAGGTGGTCCTTTCTGAAGTCAAATTCTGATGATGCTGACCACTCTCTTAAGTCTTAAATAACCTTTATTTCAAGACAAAGACAATTAATATTACTTCATTTCTTCCTCTCCTATTTAATTTTACTCTTAGTTTCTTGAAAACAGCCACATTCTGGTTCCACCACAGTGACTTTGTGTGTTGTGTTTTCTTCATATACTGTGTGCTTTCTATGAGTGCAGTTATTTTATATTCTTATTCTCTGGTGTCTTTGTAAAAATCTTTTCTTGATGTGGTCACTTATTTTCCTATGGTACACTGCCATGATACATACTTCTTTCTTTTTTTTTTTTCTTTAAAAAAAATAATTTATTTAACTTTATTTTAAGTGCATTTGGTGTGAAAGTGCCAGTTCCCCTGGAACAAGAGCCACAGACAACTGTGAGCTGCCATGTGGGTGCTGAGAATTGAACCTGGGCCCTCTGGAAAAGCAGCCACTGCCCTTAACCTCTGAGCCATCTCTCTTTCTTATAGGACTTTCTCAAAAGACTTTGCACAACTTTCTCTACATTCTTTTTCTTGTTACTGGTCTTTCCTGCTTCGTGTGTCTTAGGGAAGTAGAAAGTAGCACTGTTTGTATTTACGGTAGTATCCCAGTTCCTAATGTGATGCCAAGCAATGCCAAGTAGATAGTAAATTCTAGGGCCAGGGGTGGGAGGTGGAGGTGAGGGCCACGGCACACTACAACTTGTGAACACGTGTCTAGAATATGAAGTCAGGTGTCCACTCTAGTCAGATGTCTATAGAACAGAGTTACAGTTAACAGCAAGTACCCTGAGTGTCACTGGAGCTTTGGAACAGCTTTTGCATGTTATATGATGATTCATTAAATGTGGGAATTCTTTTTTTTTTTTGTGAATTATCTACAGGATGCAAATTGTATATTTAAACATTTTTATTCTTTAGTACAGGGAAGACCATTTGAAGTAAAAGAAATGTTTCTGGAAGATATTTTAAAAACTACTGGATATACCAACAAAGAAATGTTAAAGTACAAAAAGGAAAAACAGCGAGGTAAGGTTTTTAGCAAAGAAATTACTGTTGAAAGTTATTTCTTATAATGCTGTAGTCTTAGCTTACAGAAGAACAAGGACACTTGAAAACATTTTCCACTTGTGTATAATTAGATAAAATTATGTGATAATATTGCCCTAAATATACTTTTAAAAGAAAGATTTATTTATTTTTATTAAATGTGCATGGGTATTTTGCATGTTTGTTTATCTGTGCACCATATGTGTGCTGTGCCTACAAAGGCCAGAAGAGATCACAACATCCCCTGGAACTGGAGTTGCAGGTAACTGTGCGCCACCACCAGGGTCCTAAGAACAGAACTCAGGTCCTCTGGAAGGACAGCAGTGTTCTTAATTGCTAAGCTACTTTTATAGCCCCTGGGATATACTTTTGCATTCTGGCTAATATCTAGAAGTTATAACCTATAGAAAGGAATTAAAGTACATGCTGGAATTGAGGACTGAGTGTGTCTGAGTCCAGAGACTTAGTGTTTTAAGAAAACTGGCTCCCCATAGCTTACCTCATTAGGTGAACTTAAAAAGTTGATGAGAGGAAATGGAAGGAGTCTCTTTTATAAATTTTTATTTATTTTTTATTTTATTTTTATAGACTAAAGTCTCATTTTTAATCCATGTACCCCCATGTTCAGACTCCCTTCCTCCCTCCAATCCCTCCCAGACAATCTCTCTTCTCACCATCCCTCCATACCCTCCTCAGAACAGGCAAGAGGTCCCGAGGTAGATTAGTGCAGCATCCACTCCAAGCAAGTCTGATTTCCTCATCCTAAAATCAAGACTGGGTTAGGTGTTCTTCTGGGTTAGGTGTTCTTCTGGAGGGAATAGGCTCCAAGGTGCCAGTCCAAGATCCTTCAGATCTGAGGCTGTTCAGTGATTGTGATTTGCAGCTTGGGTGTTCTTTGCTTTTTGTTTAAAGTCCACTAACGAGTGAGTTCATCCCCTGCTTCTCTTTCTGGGTTTGTGATACCTTGCTCAGGAGGATATTCTCCAAATCCATCCATTTGCCTGCAAATTTTAAGATATCATTTTTTTTTTCTTACTGCTGAGTAGTACTCCATTGTGTAGATGTACCACAGTTTGTTAATCCATTCTTCAGTTGAGGGGCATCTAGGTTGTTTCCAGGTTCTTGCTATTACGAATAATGCTGCTATGAACATAGTTGAGGTAATGCTTTTGGGGTGTGAATGTGCCTCTTTAGGGTATATGGCCAACAGTGGTATTGTTGGACCCTTGGGGAGAGTGATTCAGAGTTTTCTGAGAAACTGCCATATTGCATTCCAGGGTGGCTGTACCAGTTTACACTCCCACCAACAATGGAGGAGTGTTCTTGTTCCACATCCTCTCCAGCATAGGCTGTCATCTGTGTTTTTGATCTTAGCCATACTGACAGGTGTAAAGGTGGTATCTCAAAGTTGTTTTGATTTGCATTTCTCTGATGGCTAAAGATGTTGAGCACTTTTTCAAGTGCCTTTCAGCCATTTGTAGTTTTTCTGCTGAGAATTCCCCTTTTAGTTCTGAATCCCATTTTTTAATTGGGTTATTTAGGGCTTTGGGCTGTAGTTTCGTGAGTTCTCTAAATATTTTAGAGATCAGTCCTCTGTCACTTCTAGGGTTGGTGAAAATCTTTTCACATTCTGTAGGCTGTCATTTTGTCCTATTGACAGTGTCCTTGGCTTTACTGAAGCTTCTTAGTTTCAGGAGGTTCCACTTATTGATTGTTGTTCTTAGTATCTGTGCTACGGGTGTTATATTTAGGAAACTGGTCAACTGTGCCAATGCGTTGGAGGATATTTCCCATTTTCTTTTCTATCAAGTTCAGTGTGGCAAGGTTTATGTTGAGGTCTTTGATCCACTTGGATTTGAGTTTTGTGTAGGATGATAGATTTGTATCTTTTTGCATTTTTCTATACACTACCCTCCAGTTATGCCAACACCATTTGTTGAAGATATTATCTTTTTTCCATTGAATATTTTGGGCCTCTTTGTCAAAGATCAGGTGTTCATAGGTGTGTGGGTTAATGTCTGGATCCTCAATTCGATTCCATTGATCCACAAGTCTGTTTTTATGCCAGTACCAGGCTGTTTTTATTACTGTAGCTCTATGGTATAACTTGAAGTCGAGGATGGTGCTTTCTCCTGAGGTTCTTTTGTTGAGCAAAATTGTTTTGGCAATCCTGGCTTTCCTGTTATTCCAAATGAAGTTGAATATTGTTCTTTCAAGGTCTGTAAAATATTGTGTTGGGATTTTGATGGGAAGTGCATTGAATCTGTAGATTGCTTAGTACCCTCCAATGAATTGGCACAGGCGACCACTTCCTAAATATAACACCAGTGGCACAGACACTAAGAACAACAATCAATAAGTGGGACCTCCTGAAACTGAGAAGCTTCTGCAAAGCTAGGGACACTGTCAATAGGACAAAACGACAGCCTACAGAATGGGAAAAGATTTTCACCAACCCTACAAGTGATAGAGGACTGATCTCTAAAATATATAGAGAACTCAAGAAACTAGAGCCCAAAACCTTGGATAACCCAATCAAAAAATGGGGTTCAGTACTAAAAAGGTAATTCTCAGCAGAAGAATTACAAATAGCTGAAAGGCACTTGAAAAAATGCTCAAATCTTTAGCCATCAGAGAAGTGCAAATCAAAACAACTTTTTGATACCACCTTACACCTGTCAGATTGGCTAAGATATAAAACACAGATGACAGCCTATGCTGGAGAGGTTGCATAGCAAGGGGAACACTCCTCCATTGTTGGTGGGAGTGTAAGCTTGTTTAGCCACTCTGGAATGCAGTATGGTGATTTCTCAGAAAACTGGGAATCAATCTCCCCAAGGGTCCAGTAATACCACTTCTGGGTGTATACCCTAAAGATGCACGTTTGCACTCCCAAGGCATTAGTTCAACTATGTTCATAGCAGCATTATTCGTAATAGCAAGAACCTGGAAACAACCTAGATGCCCCTCAACTGAAGAATGGATTAACAAACTGTGGTACATCTACACAATGGAGTACTACTCAGCAGTAAGAAAAAATGATATCTTAAAATTTGCAGGCAAATGGATGGATTTGGAGAATATCCTCCTGAGCGAAGTATCACAAACCCAGAAAGAGAAGCAGGGGATGTACTTACTTGTTAGTGGACTCTAAGCAAAAAAGCAAAAAGCAAAGCATGTCCAAACCACAACCACTGAACAGCTTGGGATCTGAAACACCTTGGACTGGCACCTTGGATCCCATTCCCTCTAGAGGAACACCTGACTCAGTCTTGATGTTGGGGTGAGGAAACTGGATCTGCCAGGAGTGGATGCTGAACTAAGCCATATTGAGACCTTGGGACCTCCTGCCCTTGCTGGGGAGCAGATGGGGAGATGTGAAGAAGAGAGAGTGACTGGAGGGAGTGGGAAGGGGAAGGGAGCTTGAACAAGGACATTCAAGATAGAAAATGTGACTTTATTCATAACAAAAAAATGCTTTTTAAATAAAAAAATAAAAAAAAATTACAGCCCCCTTTTTATAGTATATTTTATTATGCTCTCATTTCTTTATTTCCTATGCATGATCATGGGCATATAACTAATCTCCACTTGAATATGTAATTAGCAGTTCCTATGTCACTACAAAGTACATTATTGCTTCTGTGTATATTATAAAGCATAGATGTTGGCATTTTTGACTTCTTGTATCTGAAGCAAAAGTGCTATATGAATATTAATTATTGATATAAACCGTAGGTACATTATGGGGGAAAAATGCTCTTCTTCGCATTCTTTGTTAGAAGCAAAGTTTTTACTAGTAGACAAATGAACATTTTTATGTAGCTTCATATGTTTTTATGTTGCATATAACTTCATGAAAGACCCAGCATATTTTTTTAAAAATGACTCCAAAGCAAAGCCAACTTTCAAGTGGTTCAAGATTTGTAGTTAGAGTTTCTGGCCAGGCCTAATCCCAAGGTCTGGACCTGTCCGAAGCTGTTTAGCTCTGCCTAGCCCTGAGATTGGAGCAGTAGCCCCAAAGTCCCAAAGAAACACTCAGAAGCTTATATTAATTATATGCTGCCTGGCCTATTTCCTAAGCATATTGCTAGCTAGCTCTTGCATCTTAACTCTACCAGTTATTCTTATAATGGCTTGGTGCCTTTTCTCAGATCAGCATTCTAGTCTTTTTTCCTCTGCATCTGCTGGTGTCTGTACTCTGTTTTTCCTCTTCCTAGAGTTTTCTTAGCTTTCTAGTAGCTCTGCCTATACATCATGTTTGCCTTCTGGCCAATCAGCATTTTATTCAACCAGTAGGAGGGACAAATATCTATAATGTACAAGAGTAGTTCCTGTTAGTTTTTTGCACGTGTCGCGTGAATGGAATCTCAACACCGGGAGTACCACACGAGAGTTTATTACAGCAGGGAGCAGAGATAGGGGCAGAAGGGAGCAGAGAGAGGAGAGAGGAAGGGGGAAGGGGCGGGCACTCATGTGAGCCCTTTCTTTAAAAAGGATGGGTGGGCCCATGTTTGCATCAGGACACCCAGGGACCATTCCCCACCCCACTGCAGGAGTCCAGGTAGGCAAAATACATTCCAGGTGAATGCAAGCTTTGGAAATCCTTACATTCCACCCTTTTGAGATATATATATATAAACTGGATTAATAGTCGGGAATGGGTCATCATGGTGGTCTTGGTTACTTCCTGCTGACACAAGGATGGAGAGGTCTTTAGCTCATCTTGCTGGCAGAATGAAGGATTTGGATCATAGGGCCCTGAAGTTTGTTTCTTGGAGCTTGAAAAAAAAAAAATATGGGTTAGTGATAGAACTTTGGGAGTGACTAAGGGGAAAGGAGTTTGGAAGTAAACCATGAGTTAGCTGGGTGTGTGAATGGTTCTTTTCTTTTGCTAAGGGATTCTTTTGTCTGCAGTGATAGAGCTTTGGAAGTGACAGGCTGAGGGGAAAGGAGGGAAGAAAGAAACTTGGGAGTAAACCTTGAGTTAGCTGTGTGAATGGTTATTTTCTTTTGCTAAGGGATTTTATTGTCTGCTGCCTGCATGTTAAGTTCTGCTGATCCTTGCTAGGTCTGGTAAAGAGAAAGGATTAAAGTGTCCTGTATTTTGCCTACCTGGACTCCTGCAGTGGGGTGGGGAATGGTCTTTGTTTTACTTGCGATGCATCCTCAGGGAGTGGCTGCTTTAACTGCAGAGTTGAACAATCTTTTGTTTACCTTGGATTCCAAGCAGACTGCCTGGGGCCCTTTGTTTACCACCTTGGCTTCTGCTCTGGCCACTGCAAAGGAAGCTTGGAGCTGGTTTTTTAAGATTTTGGGTCTCTTGTCTGGCTATTTTGAGGAGGGGGGATAAAAGGTTTAAGATTAGACAAATTAATCTAATGTGGGAAATCTTCAAGTTTGGCAGCTGTAGGAGTTGTCAGAATTACTCTATATGGTCCTGTCTACTTTGGAGTGAGAGGAGAAGGCAGGTGATGGAGGAGGGGAGGAAGCAGATTGTCAGGAAGGTAGAATTTATAGGCTGATTGAATAGTAAAAGGAACAGGGAACAGTTGGAGTGGCTAGCAGTGCAGAGTTTAGGCAAATGTGATCACTAAATGAAATGACAGTCCCACTTACATTTTTGGTTTTATTTCTTACTTTTTAAACAAAGTAACACATTATCAAAAGGAAAGGACCTTATTATTTTTTTTTCCTTTGTAATTTAGAGGAGAAACAGCAGACTACACTCACAGAATGGTACTCAGCTCAAGAGAATACTTTCAAGCCTGAATCCCAGAGGCAGAGAGCTGTTGCAAGTGTATCTGAAGAGTATGATTTATTGGATGATGGAGGGGATGCTGTCTTCAGTCAGTTGGTAAAATATGATATTTTAATGTACTGGTTCATAATGATATTTTGAGTAAAAATTTTTCAGGTTAGATAACTTTAACGTGATAATAATTCCTTTTTGCTTGGTTAGTAGGTAGTAATTTTCTTTGTTTATTTTACTCTACAACATTTTCAGAATAATCTACCTCTTTTTTTTTTTTTTTTAAGGGATTGGTGATTAAATATAGGGCCTTGTAAACACTTTACTCCTGAACTATACTCATGTTTCCAAACTTTGACTTTAGAAGAAGAATTTAGCTATTTTTTTTAAAGTTTATTTATTTTTATTTATGTGTATGGATATTTTGCCTGAATGTATGTATGTATATAAATATCAGTGCAGATACTCTCAGCACTCAGAAGAGGGAATGGTATCTTCTTGAACTGGAGTTACAGATGATTATGAGCCACCATTTAAGTGTGGCTGGGAACCAAATGTGGGTTCTTTGCAAAAGCAGCAAGTGCTTTTAACCACAGCCATCTCTAACCCCAAATTTAGCTCTCTTTTCTTTCTTTTTTTTTTTTTCATGAGACGATGTGGGGATGCTCATATTCTACACTAATGCTTAAGTTCTGATATACCTAAAAGAATTATGCCTGCATTTTAAAAGAGGCTTCTAAAGGATGCTAACACTGTTTAGTAGTGTAGGGAAGATTCATTTGAGTTAGTGATAAGCATTTTGACATATTGGTTGTGAACCTAGCCTTTAATGGTTGAGTAATTTCCTCAGTCCATGATTAGCATTTTGACTGGGTAATCTAGTGATTTTAAGAACTGAGTTGAACATTATACATCGGAGAATCTTTGAAAGCCTGGTATAATCTGTTTCCCTGAGAGCAGAGCTTCCTTGGGGGTGGTTAGGGTAGGAAAAGAATTCTTTTGGTGTTTTTGAGACAGTTCAAGTGGTCTGGTACTTGGTATATAGCACAGGGTGACTTTGAAACTTGTATTTTCCTGCCCCAGTTACTTGAATTTCTGGGATTATAGGTGAGAGCCTCCATGCCAGCAGAGACTTGGTATAGAACGGAGACTGGTATTAGTGTTCAAGAAACTCTAGGGTGATGCTTCCTTTAATGTAGCTGGAAAAGAAACCAGTGATAGACACATGTACCATTAGAGGCACATTTAGTTCTTGTGGATAGATCATGTGGCTAGTACTTTGTTGACAAACTCACTTTCAGATAAAAGATGACTGCAATATCAAAATACAGTATTATGAAAGATAATGTTTTAAGATGAAATTAGAGACTTTCGTTATAATAGTTTGTGTATGTTGTATGTGTTTAGTTCTTGTAATGATTGTGGCCATTTTACTTTCCTTGTAGTAAGTAAAAATTAAGCAATTAGGTAACTTGTAGTGTCTAACTTTTTGCTTTTAAAAGACAGAAAAAGATGTGAATTGTCTTGAACCATGGTTAATCAAGGAAATGGATGCTTGCCTTTCTGACATATGGCTGCATAAAGATGTCGATGCTTTTGCTCAGGTCTTTCATCTTATTTTAACTGAAAATGTTAGTGGTAAGTTTATTTAAATTAAAAAATTTCTCTTGTTATTATTTGTGATACAAGTAGAGTCTAATTTAAAAAGTATGCATGACATATTTTGTTTACTATTGTTAATTTTATTTTGAAGTGCTTTATATTATTTCAAATTTGTTAATATCTCCAGAGTGATTTCCTAAGGCCCTCACAGATAGGACAGTCATTTACAAAAATGCTTTAATATATTTGTGTTTTAAATCATCCATGTAATCATCTCAATATTTGTGTTGTATGCATCCATGTAATCTGGTCTTTGACTCTGAGCTGCAAGAAAAAATTAGGGTCTCAGAGAGGTTTTTGATTGAAAAAAAATATGGATGAAAAATGGGATGGAATAACTTTAGGATTCTTAGTCATGTAATAAATGATTATTTTTGTTACCTTTAATTGTATAAGCTCAGGTTCTGATTTACATACACTTACATGTTTTATGTCATGTGATTCGTCTTCACTAATAAGTTGTCCTGTTTTACTAGTTGACTTTTATGGATATTGATAACTAGACTTAAACTTTACAATTCTGTAGGCTTGTAGTCAACAGGCAGAATGGTCACAGAAAATCAGCACTGTGAAGGCTTTAGAAATGAGATATTCTTATTCTCTTACTTAAACCCTTAGCATTATTACTGTTATAATTATTGACCATTTTGCTTTTTAAACATTTCCTTCAGCTTCTGATGTTTCAAATTGGCTTTTTTTTTTCCATTTTTAAAAAATCTATTAATTCTTGGTTTTCCTGGCAGAAATTCTCTTCTCCCATCTTCAAGTTGACCTCAGTTCTAAGGCTTTCATTTTCTTTTTTTTTTATTTATTTATATCTTTTCCTTAGACAGATGTCATCTGTTAATGGCTGTGATGGTTAGCTTTAATTGTCAGTTTGACATACTTTCAAATCTTCTGGGAAGAGAGTGATCATCTACTCATCATCTACATTGATATGCAAAGACCCAGCCCACTGTGGGCAGCACTATTCCCTGCGTTGGGGTGGAGGTCCTTAACTATATAAGGGTGGAGAATTCAAAATGAGATCAACCAAACAAGCAACATTACATATTAATTTCTCTCTAGTCTTTACTGAGTCTTGAAATTCCTGCCTCGACTTCCTCAAACTGGTGGACCATAGCCTGTAATTGTAAGATGAATAAAACCACCTTTCCTTCATTCCTCTCTGTCAGTATATTTATTATAGTAACAGAAATAAAGCTAGCATAATGGATTTAAGTTCTCGTTTTAAATGACTCCTAATTAAAGAAAACAAATTTTAAAAATAATATCCCATTTCTGTTGTAGTAATCCACCAACTGTTTCTCTTCTGTCAGAGGGGTCAGATTTATCTGTGCAAAATCCTACTGGCCTACTTTTCCTTGCTTCTGATTATACAATGAAGAACAAAAGTTATTTCCATGATTGGATCTGTGGTGGCTTTAAATGTAAAATGTCCCCTGTAGGCCTGTGTATTTGAACACTTGGTTTCTACTGGTGGCACTGCTTGAGAAGTTGTAGAAGCTTTAGGAGGTAGAGCTTGCTGGAGGAGGTGGACCACTGTGGACTTGAGGTTTTTACAGCTCAGCCCTGCCTGCTATTGTGCTGTGCTCTGCTCTGGAAAGTGTAGCAAGTGGTCTCATGCTTCTGCCACCACACCTGTGAGCCATTGCCACTGCCATGTCCTCACCTCCAGGAGGGACTGTAAACTCAACACACCAGGAGCCAGAATAAACCTTTGTTCCCTTAACTGGCTCCTTCTCAGGTACTGGACCATAGAGAGAAAAACAGCTGATCCAGTGCTTTCTGCTGCCTTCCCAATCTTACTTTCCACCAGTCTTCTTTTTGTTCACTGTTCTTCAGCCACACGAGTTGCTTTTCTTTTTAGTATTTTCATTATATTTCAGATAGTGTGTTTGTATGTATGTATTTGGGTGTACACATGCCATGAGTTATGTGGGAAGGTCAAAAACAACTTGCAGGAGTTGATTCTTTCCATCCTTCATGTGGGTTCTAGGGCTGGAACTTATTTCTCAGTTCAGGCGTGGTGGTTAGTTGCCGTGTGTTTCTCTGAACCTGATTTTCTTCTATGTGCTGATACATTCCTGTCTGTCAGTCTTTAATTTTATTTGTTTAGTTTTTGGAAGCCTGACTATAGAATCTGATAGACTTAATGGGCTTCATCTAGGCCTCTGGTTAGTTGCTGCCTCTTAGAGAGGCTTTTATCTGGTCAGAGCAACTATACATCTTTCTTACTGTTTTGTTAACCTACTTGTTTTTTGCTTTTTTTTTTTAATGGACTTTGATCATTTGACATTTACTGTTGCTATTGCTGTTAACCCATTTTAACTGGAATATGAAATTGTGAGGGCAGAAACCTTGACTGCTTTACTCTTCTCTGGGTCCACAGGGTTCATAATAAGTGATCAAATATTTGTTCAATAATCCTACTTTTAATCATTTACCAAATGGTCATGTCTAATATGGAAAGGGACAGGAAACTCCTTGCCTCTCTTTTTTTATGCGTTTGCTTGTTTGCTTCTTGGTGAGGATCTCACTGTGTAAACCAGCCTGGCCTTACACTCATGATCTTTCTGCTTCAGCCTCCTAAGTGCTAGAATTAAATGTGGACACTACCATACCTTGCACCGTTCTTACTTGATGGTATTTTTGAATTGTCCATAAATATGTTGAATCAACATATTTTTCTCATGCTTCATGAGAAGGTATATATACATACATATACATATATATACATACATATACCTTCTGATATAATAAGGGATTCAGTGTGTTTATGCCTGACAGACTTCTAGATTGTGAAGACAGTTTTTTCTTCTAAGCTTTTTTTCAGCCAATCATACTTACTTAATACAACACCTTTTCTTTATTTGTTTTCTAACATGGCACATCATCTAGTCTCCTCATTCCTTGATTTGCACCATTTTTGGATATATTTTAGTTTATAACTCTTTCAAGAAGCATAGCTAGGGCTGGGGAGATGGCTCAGTGAGTAAGAGGCTTGCTACAAACCCTGAAGGTGTGAGTTTGATCCCCAGCATCTACATGGTGCAGGGAGAGAACTGGTCCTCCCTCTCATGTCATCCTCTGCTCTTCACACAGATGCCATGTTGTGTCCTCCCAATAAATAAGTTACTAAATATAAAAAAAAAAATGTAAGCACATCTTCTCTGGTTCTGAGTTTAATTTCTTAGGCTATACTAGGATTACTCTTTTTAAAATTATTTTTTTTACATATACTTATTCAACCTATTGTTGGAAATTTATTTTGTCTATTATACTGTCTTGCTAATTTATATTGTTTATGAAAATTCTAGTTCATTTTTTTAAAACATGGAAATTCATTACATTTACTTCTGTTTTGTATTTGTTTTAAATTATTTTAAGTGTAAAAAATTCTTTTATTCCTTGAGGATTTCATCTTATAAGTAGATTTGTCCTGCAGTTTTAAAAACAATTTTTAAAAAGTTTTGTTCCTTATGAGGTTTCTTATTAATTTAGTGAGGCTAGGTCAATTATTGTAACAGCATTATGGTTGTTAAGTCATAATGAATCATCTTCTAGGTAAGAGACCTCTTATAAAAATGATATTTTAGGATTTCTTATTCATTGTAAATGTATTTGGCTTCTATGGATATACATTTTTAAAGTTTATCATTCTTAAAAGTTATTTTGAGAAGGAATATTTTGTTTTGAAAACATTTTTCATGGTGTTTCTAGTTTTTTCCATTATTTTGTTTTCTATATAATTTAGTAATCTTGAAAGTTTAGAGATTTTAGAATCTGAGAAATTGGAGCTGGAGAGACGTTCAGAGGTTAAGAGCACTCAGGTCCTGAATTCAGTCCTTAGTAACCACATGGTTGCTCACAGCTATCTATATTGACATCTGGCGCCCTCCTCTGGAGTACAGGGATACATGCGGCAGAACACTATGTATAATAAATAAATTAAAAAATATTGATAGAGTATTTTAAATACTTAACTATGATTCTTGACTGTATTTCTTGGTTTCTTTGTTTATTTCTAGATTATTTTGATAGTAGTCATTAGAGCATATAGTGTTTTCTTTCTCTTGAGCTTTTATTTCATTGAGTTTAGTATTATAGTGTCTTAAGCCATTTGAAGAAAAATTTCAAGAACTTTGCTTGAGTGTTTTTTTTTTTTTTTTAAAGATTTATTTATTTATTATGCATACAGTTTTACAGAAGAGGGCACCAGACCTCATCATAGATGGTTGTGAGCCACCATGTGGTTTTGCTGGGAATTGAACTCAGGACCTCTGGAAGAACAGTCAGTGCTCTTAACCTCTGAGCCATCTCTCCAGCCCCACTTGAGTGTTTTTTTAAAGATAGATGTTTTCAGTTTTTTCTTTTTAGACTTATTTATTTATTTATTTTATATATGAGTGCTCTATCTGCATGTATGCCTTTATGCCAGATGGGGATATCAGATCCTACTATAGATGATTGTGAGCTACCATGTGGTTTCTAGGAATTGAGCTCAGGACCTCTGGAAAGAGCATCCAGTGCTGAGCCATCGAACTCTCTCTCCAGCCTTTTGAAGTCTTAAAGCATTTATTGCTAGTTATTGATGAAAAATTAAATTAATTTAAAAATTCTTAATATATTTTGTTAGTGAACATGACAGCATGTAGATAAAAATTATTATTTAAAGATTCTGCATGCCAATAGCTTTCTTTTTTCTTAATTACATAAGTAAACATTAAATAATTTCTTTTTATACCTCCAAAGGTAATCTTTATTCTGCCCTGTTTATACATGAGAGTATCTTGGAGTTCTTTGAATGGGGTAGTTAAAGACTATATAATATTGCTGTCATTTGAAATGAAAGAGCAAGTCCCAGGTTATGTTTTTAGAACTGATACAATGAAGGTCTTTAATATTTGGTCACTTAACACTTTATCTTTGTATTCTTTTAGTTGATTACAGGCATAGTGAGACCAGTGCAACAGCTCTGATGGTTGCCGCAGGACGGGGGTTCACGAGCCAAGTAGAGCAGTTAATTAGTATGGGAGCCAATGTTCACAGTAAAGCATCAAATGGCTGGTAATTTTAGATTGTATCCATTCTTTGTATGTCATGATATAGTTGCACAGACCTTTTAAAAATTTTTATGACTTTTTATATTTTAAAATGTGTTGTATACTATTTACTAGCACATCTCTAATAAGTAAATAATTTTAGATGACTAGTTTTGTAATTTTTAAAAATATGTATTTGAAATAGTAATTTGAAAATTTTTAATTATATAATTACAAATTATTTCTCAGTCTGATATTTTTGAATTTTACAGGATGGCTTTAGATTGGGCTAAGCACTTTGGACAAACTGAAATTGTGGATCTTCTAGAATCTTACAGGTAAAACTTTACACTGTTAAAAATGAATTCTATTATTAAAAAAGTACTAGCTATGTAAATCATAGATTATGTAACAAGTAAGCTACTTATAGTCTTTTACCCAGAGATTTATTTTTGTAATCATAAAAGAATTTTCTTCAGATTGCTAATAAGACATATTACACTATATTAACCTTGTTTAAAATTTTTGAAAAATTGGAAGGGAGATTTTCACTTACACATGGTTTGTCAAGAATGGGGAAATGGCTCAGTTAGTAATGTACTTACTGTGCAAAAATGAGAAGCCACATGTACTGAAGTTTTATTATTCAATAGTCTATTACTGAAGGTGTTAGTTAAATCTTGTGTCTTTAAACAAAAAAGTATTTACTTGTTGACTTGAAGCAATAAACAATCTTAAGCAAAACTAAAGATTCAAAAATACTTAAAAAGTTTGTTTTTTTTTTTTTTTTTTTTGGTGTCTGAACTGAGGAGAATTGGGCAAGATTGAACTTTCTAGAAGTCTCATTGATGATTACTAATGATAGCTATTATTTATATTTTTATATGTAAAAGAAAAAAATTATTTATTTCAGTAATTTATTCTGATTTTGACTTGAAAAGCCACATAAGTCATTTACTTTTAAGTATAAAATTTTACATAGAGGTAATATTATTATCGTTTATAATATCAGAAAATTATAACCTATTAAGAAAGATATGATATTTTTGTAAAATAAAGTTTTACTTTACATATTGTGTATACCATATGATTCACATTCAGTGAATTATTTTAATGCTCAGTGTACCACAATCAATATTAGAGCATTTTTATTACATGCAAAAAATGTTGTCTATCAGCATTTTACTTCCTTTTCCACTTAACTTTCCCAGTTCTTAGGCTAGCCACTAATTTATTTTCTCTTTCTATAACTTTGTCTGTTCTGGGCATTTTATCTAAATAGAGCCATATAATATATAGTTTTTTTAACTTTCTTTTGTTTTTTACTTATTTCAAAGTTTATGTGTTTTATTTCCAACCAATAGTCCCTTCTGTTGCTATGCAGTTGCCAGTTTATGAATATTTGGGTTATTTTCACTCTTGACTATTATGAACACAGATTCATCTGTCTATCTGTTCACCTGTGTGTCCACCCATCCATTTCCATTTCTATTTATACCTAGCAGTTGAATTGCTAGGGGAAGTAGTAACACTCTGTTTATCCTTTGGAGAACTGCCACAGTGTTGAAACGTGCTATCATAGTCTATATTCACGCTAGTATTTTTGCATCATCGCCATACTGGTTTTTTACTTTAGCTTTTCTTTTGGTTGTGGAATAATACCATTTTGGTTTTGGTATATATTTCCTTAGTGACAGATGATGCTAAGCATTTTGATGTATTTGTAGGTCATTAGTGCATTTTTTGATAAAGCACCTTTAGATTGTGATTTTTCTTATCAAATTATCACTTACCACGTTTAACTTTAAAAGATGTTTGTGACCAACACATAAATTAACTATAAATTGTACATTAAATGACACCTTTTTTAGGGCATATTAAAAATTCAGAGGAAATAATGGGAAACCTTGGTCTTTAAGTGTTCCTCTTTTTAATAAAAACTGATTTGGTATTGTTCTTAGTGCTTCATTGGAATTTGGAAATCTAGATGAAAGTTCTTTGGTTCAAACAAATGGAAATGACCTCAGTGTAGAAGACAGAGAGCTGCTGAAAGCTTACCATCATAGTTTTGATGATGAAAAAGTAGACTTGGATTTGATCATGCATCTTCTATACAATATCTGCCATAGTTGTGATGCTGGTAAGTACTGTCTGAGAGAACTGGAGCAAACTGTTGAAAAATTAGCATTTAGTTGTCAATAGATAGTAACATGTGGATAGTAGTTCTTTTATAATCATGTACCAATGTGTCAAATCACATCATATTATTATTTATAATTAGTTTTGATGATTGTATATTATTTTATATGATTAAATACTGAAAATGTTTTTCTCTAAGGTGCAATATTAATTTTTCTACCTGGATATGATGAAATTGTTGGTTTGAGAGATCGTATCCTGTTTGATGACAAGCGGTTTGCTGACAATGCACATAGGTAAACTATCAAGCTTTGTACTCGTTGCTTAAGCTAGCCAACAGGTTTTATAGTGCATTTTCTCTTTTTAATTGTAAACAGATATCAAGTCTTTATGCTTCATTCTAATATGCAGACATCTGATCAAAAGAAGGTATTAAAAAATCCACCTGCAGGTGTCCGAAAAATAGTAAGTATCACAAGATCTTTTATGTTCTATTTTTGTTATTCATTGATCTATTTTTATATTTATCATAAAATAATATTTTATTGCAGATTCTCTCTACCAATATTGCTGAAACAAGCATCACTGTCAATGATGTTGTCTTTGTTATTGATTCTGGTAAGGTAAAAGAGGTATGTATGAATAAATTATATTTGTACCAAATGAAGATTAAGTTCCATTCCAGCAACTACTTTAATAAGAGACTATTTTAGTTCAAATTTCTTTATAGATGAATTTATCACAACAATGTTTTACTAAACTATTCTACCTTATGTTTAGTATGTGGAATATATTTTGGTGTTTCAACAAATTAGAGAAGATTAGCTTCTATTTACTAACTAGTAGTAAGAAAATAAAGAGTTTGAATATGTACAATAAAAATTTGTCACATTGTAACAATTTGAACATATATGTTCTGTTTTCCTCTCATATATAGTGATGGGTTGTATCACTCTTGTTAATTGATAGAACCTAATACCTCACATATGGTATATAGTAATATAGTATGGGTTCTAAAGGTATTTAGATAAAAAAAAAACCTTGATTAACAAAGAAAAACAAAATTCTAAAAATTGAGAAAGATGTATGCTGTGGACCTAAGGCTTCCAGATGCATATTTACCTGCACATATGCACAGACATATACATGCAAACTAACAGCTACATAAATTAGGGTGAACATTACAACATTTGGCCAACAGTTCAAATCATTATCTGGCTTTGTGCAAAGAAGAGGGTTTTTTGTTGTTTTGTTTTGTTTTTTCTCTTTTTATTTACCATCTCAATAGACAATTGTGGCTTTTCATAAATTTCAACAAAGACCTCAAAGCATAAAATATTTACTATTAGGCCCTTTGCAAAAACTTTTCTTCTCTGATAAATAAATGATAACATTTGTTTCCTTTTAGTATCAGTATGACTAATGATTCTCAGTGCCACTAACTTTTGGTAGTTGAAAGGGGTAATTGGGTTTTTAAGAAGAAATGGTTAGATAGATATGAGTAATCATTTTTTAGTGTGAAAAATTCATGTTTTCAGTGTAATTTTAGGATATTTTAAAGAGAAGGAAATTTATTGTAGGTTTTGGTAAAAAATATCATTAAGGAAGAATAAACTGTGTCTGCTATAATAGTGTTAATAAAACTAAGTGATGAACCTTTAAATATCAAGGCCCGTCAGATAAGATGTTTCCTGCCCTTTCCACCATGGAGAGGCTGAGACAGGAGGACCTAAAATTCCAGGCTAGCTTGGGCTGCCTAGCAAAGACCTGTCTCAAAAAGGAAAAAGCAAAAAGTTCAAGTTTATTGCTCTTAAATTATTTCAAGCTAAAGGAAGTAGGTTTTGAGTATTTTAGAAATTAATTTTTGTAAGTATTATAAAATCTTGACCTAGGCACAATGATAGTATCAAAAGTTACTGTACATACAAAACTGACAAGTGAAACAAATATAAGCTAAACATCATACTTCGTAAAAATTTCTTAGCTAAACTTATTAAAGAATAAATTTCTCTTTGCTCTATGTAATTTTATACAAGGAAAACAAGGGCACTCAGTATGGATTCATTTTAGAAATGAGTTTAAAACCATTTCCCCTAGAACAGATTTTCATTTTAGGCCCTTTGAGGAAATCTGGTATTAGTAATATTTTTCTTTGAAACATTCAGGAAATGTTGGTCTCTTGCTAACTGTCAGGCTATTAAGTAACAAGGTTTAAAATACTTCCCTTTGAGGTGTTTAGTTTGGTAACTACTACTTTCATTCTTCCTGAGATTTACTCTGTACAAAGTAATTAAGCAAATATTTTCTAGTCATTCTTGTTTCTTGAAGTGATGTAAATGTGATAAAAGGTAACCACTAGAGAATCCTATTTTTTCATTTATGTTTTGTATGTTTTTTATAATAATTTTTTTACTTTTTACATGGTAATATCATTCTTTGCTTTTTCAAATTCATGTCCTCCTTTTTTTTATTTAATTATTTATTTATTTGCTTATTTATTTATTTATATTCCTAGATATATAAATCCCGCCTGCTCGGCATGTGTAATGTAACCTGTATCCATATAATGTCAAGACTGATCACTTGATATTGGATGACTAATTGCTGTATTTTTGCTTGAGAAAGACTGTATCTCTTACTCTCCCCAGTTGCCTGTAATTCTTTGTCTAGGGTTGAGCTCCTGCAAGCTTTCCCCTTCCGTGATTCTTGTTCTGGTCATGTCTATGCAGCCATATTGATGTCATGATAAAGTCTTGGTGTCTTGTAAGAATCAATTGCTATTGAATTATAGGGGAGAACTACAAACAGCTCTTCAAAGTACAGTGTGGGTAACTGTATAGGTCTTCAAAGTGAAGTTTGTTGTTGTTATTCATTAGAGTGTTTATAACCAACAGATCTGAGTTTTTAAGAATTAGTTTCTTCAGTGGAGGAGGGGTAAATGGGGCAAGAGAAAGTAGGGAAGGAGACTTCAGAGGAGAGGAAGTGGGAGCTTTGGTTAGGATTTAAAAACAACAAAAAATAAAAAACAAAGAAAAAGACTCAATTTCTTATAATTAATCAAGAGAAGGCTTTAAGTTTAACTTGGCATGTTAAAATATGTTGATAATATCTATTTTCTCTTTAGTACCAATCATGTTTTAACATAAAGATTTAAATATTTCAGAAATCCTTTGATGCACTGAATTTTGTTACAATGTTAAAAATGGTATGGATTTCCAAAGCTAGTGCCATACAGCGCAAAGGCAGGTAATGAACATTTTATGCTATAATTACATGCATAATTGACATTCATTTAATTGCCTATGTGGTAGCAATATTATCATATATATTACATATTTATATTCTTTTATGTGTTAGTTTTACATTGGTCTTAATTTTATACTGTCTTTGTCATTTGAACTGTTTAGGTACTTTAAAATTTAATTAAAAAGATTTAAGTTAATTTATTTTCTATGTATGTGAGGGTTATGGTATACATATGGCATTCAAAGGATACCTTTTAGGAATTGGTTTTCACTTTCCACTCTGTGGTTCCTATGAGTAGAACTAAGGTGTTGGGCTTGGTGGCAAGTGCTTTTAAACTCTGTGCCATCTCACTGGCCTTTTTGGGGTACTTTTTCAAAAGTTAAATTAGGGTGTGTTGCATGCCCAAGTGAGACCAAATCCCAGCATAGTGGGAGAGGGGAGTTGAGCACATATTCCTGTCTGTATCTGTGGAGCTATTGGCAGTTGTTAGGTGCTGGGAGAGGGAGAGACAGTTCTCATGTTCGTGGAAGACCAGACATCTGAGACTGTTTGGACAGCACAAATTGGTCTTGAAGGGTTTTTTGTTTTGTTTTGTTTTTTTGAAAAAAGGTAACAAGGTTAGATAGGCAGGGAAGTAGGCAT
This sequence comes from Sigmodon hispidus, assembly GCA_004025045.1. Lineage (NCBI taxonomy): Eukaryota > Metazoa > Chordata > Mammalia > Rodentia > Cricetidae > Sigmodon > Sigmodon hispidus. The sequence goes on along the minus strand of PVIH01005430.1, from coordinate 35,195 downwards.
GGATCTGGGAAGCATATTTTGTGTGTGGTGTGTGTGTTTGTGTGTTCCAAGTATATTAAATGAAACTCTCAAGGAACTAATGAAAATTTAAAACACAAGGAAAATTTGAAGCTGTAGTAAAATTTATGCTAAAATAAAAGACATTTAAAGGAAGCAAAAGTTATGAACCATTTGAAATATAGAACAAAGGAACAATTTCTTTAGTATGCAAATAAAATTAAAATAATTGTAGTAAAGACCAAAATAGTTTATCAAAATAAAGACCACATACATCCTGCTAATGCATTGTTTCACATATTGAACTTGAACTAGCAGTCCTTCTGTCTATATCTCCCAGTTGCTGCCATTACAGGAATGAGCATGTAATTGTGCCTGAGCATTTTACCCAGTTCCCAGATCTTTTGTTATAATGCTGCAATGAACAGTCTCAAAAATATCTTCACCTCATATATACCAACATAAATGCAAAGCAATGAAGTACTATGATTTTTTTTATCAGTTTGAGAATAATGAACTTATATTGAAAATAGAGACAAAATATTGGCTCAGATATTTTGCTAATGGGAATGAATGTATATTGGTATGAGTTCTTTAGAAACTAAATTAAAACAGCGTTTAACTCGCCTTTTTACTATGGAGTTCATTCGTCACAATGTATCTTAATTTTGTTTATTACATGTATATAAACATGCTTATAAAACTGTTCTTTGCAACGTTATATTAAAAAAATCTGGAAAACTGGGTAGTGTTCATCAATAGTGAAATGTTCAGGCACAGTTAACGTATCCATTCCTGCAATGGCAGCAGCTGGGAAATAGAGACAGAGGATTGCTAGTTCAATGACAAACAGCTATATAGTGTGTCCTGACTCAAAAATACAAAAAATAAAAAACCCAAAAAACAAAAATAAACAAACAAACCAGATACCTTGTATACTAAAGGCTTTAAGGTATTATTTCTGTGCTGTGTAACTCTATAGTCAGGCATTGTTATAATTATGTCAGGCTGTTCTCTTTTTAATAGAGTGTTTTTGATACATTGAGCTGATTTATAATATTAATTTTATATTATTATAGATTAGAAATAATAGTAAATCTCATTGCTATATTTTCAGTACATAGCCGTTGACATCCTTTGTTGTGAAGTATTGGGGTAATAGTAATGATTGAAGTATAATATGTTATTTTAAGGTGAAATAAATGCTATAATCCATGTTGGAATGTGAGTAGTACTATTTACTGTAACTGGATAATGATAATATTGAGTCCCAGAGAACTAAATACCTTCTAAAAGTATTCATAGAGGATAAATAAGGAGCAGAACTCATATGTTTTGACTTTGATGAATTTTTCTGTCTCTTAAATAGTGTTAATTTATAGTTTCATTATTCTTATTCTTATTCCTTATCTGAGTCTGAATTTTGGGTTTTATTTTTAAGAGCTGGACGATGTAGACCTGGAATTTGTTTCCGTCTGTTTAGTAGACTCCGATTTCAGAACATGCTGGAATTTCAGACTCCAGAGCTCTTGAGAATGCCATTGCAGGTAGACCTACACTTTAATGCTTTGTCTGTGGGTGCAGGATAGCTGCTATTTCTGTTTCTGTAGATTAGGATTGAATTAACCACCTTACAAAATAAAATCTTAAATTTTATGAAGCCCAGGATATATCCATAGAAAAGACTTTCCTCTATACAAACTTACTGAACTTTCAGATATTTAGTTATTAGAGTACATACGTGGAGTACATACATTTAGTTACATATTGGAGTACAAACATTTAGTTATTCGAGTACATATTGGACTGTGTATGTGTGTGTATTTTTAATTGTAACATTTTAACATTTTAAAAATTTTAAATACATAGTATGGATTTTGAAAATTCTGGATAGGATTAGAATCTAAATTATTTAAGTTGAAAAAGGTAATACCAGCATTATAGTGTAAGATGCTGAAAAGACTCTACCTTTGTAATTTAAAACTGTATCACTGAGATTTCAAAACTTTCATTAATTGCTTTTTTTTGAGTTTTCTGTCTTTGTATAAAATTACTAGAAGAATATGTTTGATTCTGTATTTTAAAAAATTTACTTATTTTATTTTATTTTACTTGTATATTTGTGTATCTGTGTATGAGCATGTCTACTATCTGATGTGAGTGCTGGGAATTTAGCCTGGTTCCACCGCACTGCATCAAGTGCTCTTCACTACAGTGCCATCTCTCTAGCTGCCACTTTGATTCTAGTCTCTTAGCCTAGATGCTTGCATCCCGTCATTCAAGGGGTACAGGACCATGATTTTTGACATCCACATCCCTGTCACGATTACCTATTTTCCATGTCTTTTCAAGATTTAGTTCCTTTTATATTTAATTAAAAATTCTTAAATCCTAAATTACTAGATAAATTCTTCAAGTGTTTCCAATCTTCCCATCCTCATGTTTCTATTCATAGCAGATTTTGTAGTTCTTTTTCAAGTCACATTTATTTCTTTTGTGTATATATTTTGCTTTAATGTGTTAACCCATTTCTAAATACCTTTCCTTTATTTCTTGTATGGTAAAGTTCTATTCCTACTCTTTACCTCTTAGTGTAGGTGTTGCTTCTTGTAGGAAACTGTCTTTAACTTCTCCTGCTCTTGCTGGAACTTGATTATAATTTATCCCCACCCCACCCCTCATTATTATTATTAAATATTATTATAGTATTATTACTTAGCATAGTAATAATAGTAACTGAATAATGACTTTCTAAAGTAGTATAAGGTCTGTTTTTAAAACTCCAAAAGAGCAGGCACTGTCTTCTTTTTCTCTGACTTATTGCATAGTGCCTGTCTATAGAAAGCATCTGAATATTTGATGAATGGAAAAAAGATGACAGAATAAAGTAAGCATAATAGGAGAAAATGACTTACTGTTTGATGACTCTTCAAGTTTCGTTGGTTAAAAACTATGTGAGCAAATGTTGCTAGGAGGTCATCTTGGTATGAGTTGATAGAGGGTATTACGAGCATGTCTTATTGAAGATGTCCTTCTATTCCTTTCACTCTAACACTTTGCTAGTCTGGGACTCGGAAACAGTTCTCATAGTTTCTTTAAAATAAAAGTCAGTACTATATTTGTACTTTTTCTTTTTCCTTTTCTTTTTTTTTTATTCTTGTGGTTTACAGGAACTTTGTTTACATACTAAGCTGTTAGCCCCAGTTAATTGCACTATTGCCGACTTCCTTATGAAAGCCCCTGAACCGCCTCCAGCTTTAATTGTAAGAAATGCTGTTCAGATGCTTAAGGTTGGTGCTTTAATTGTTTTACTTGTGTGTTTTTTCAATTTGAAATTTAAGTCAAATGACCATATGTTTTAAGTGATTTTATTCTTTTAAAAAAATGTTAGTTTATCAGTACTTTACATAGTGCACTTATAATTTAAAATAGTTTTTATGTATATATTTATTACAAAATATATTTTTATGTGATGTGATAGTAAAAGAATTATTTGCATTATTTTATATTTTATTAGTTTTTAATTTAAGTATCATTTTGGGTTATGTCAAATTGTTTTTTGTTATTTTTTTTTCTCCTTTTACCTAGACAATAGATGCAATGGATGCATGGGAAGATCTGACTGAGCTTGGGTATCATTTGGCTGATTTGCCAGTAGAACCTCATCTCGGTAAAATGGTCCTGTGTGCTGTTGTTTTAAAGTGTCTGGACCCCATCCTTACAATTGCCTGCACACTAGCTTATCGAGACCCTTTTGTACTGCCTACCCAGGCCTCTCAAAAACGTGCAGCTATGCTTTGTAGGAAACGTTTCACTGCAGGGACTTTCAGTGACCACATGGCACTTCTTAGAGCATTCCAGGTACCTTTACTTTTGTTTAATATACATACTGTGTTACATACATTCTGGGGGCAAGTATAGCAGTTTAAAAAAATAAATACAAACTATAAACATTCTGTTAATTTTATTCTACTTAGAAAGCCACATTTTACGTATTTTTATTTAAGATTTATTTATTTTTATGTGTGTGAATGTTTTTCCTGCATGTATTTGCATGTGTGTACCTGGTGTCCGTGAAGGTCAGAAGAAGGGTTTGATTTTTGGAACTAGAGTTATGAAGGGTTGTGAGCTACAATGTCAATGCCTAGAATGGAACCTGGGTCCTATACAAGAACAACAAATGATCCTAACTACTGGGCCATTTCTGCAGTCTCAGAAGCCACATTTTATCATTAGAGCAGAAGTGAATAGGGAAGAGACCACGAGGCCTCAGTCCTACCCAAAGAACTGCAGCAACTAAGGAATACTCAGAATGGGAGAAATATTCTTCCTAAGGGAAGAGCACACCAGGTGATTACAGTACCAAATGGTCAGCCCTGAAAACATATATATAAATAACATTATATAGACAGAGCAGATTATATTTAATTTAATTTAAGCAGATTATATTATAGAGCATGTAATAATTAATGAAAAAAGAGGCCATTAATTTGAAAGAGAGCAAGAAAGGGTATATGGGAGAGTTTGAGGGAAGAAAGGAATGAAAGAAATGATGTAACTATTAAATAAATACAATATTTTTATAAATATAAATTTTTAAAAAAAAATTTTTGTAGTTTAACATGATCAATTTATCTCTATTTTTTCATCCCTATTTTTCTAATTAGGATATAGATATGTATATATATATATATGCATGTATATATTTGTATTTCATGTTTGAAAGTTGCTTATTGTTGAGTCATGACTTGGGCAAGAAATATTCTTAAGATTATTATTTAGAATGACTGTGTGTAATATGAAGTTTAGTCCCAAAGTCTTGAGCTGTTTGTTGTTTTGTTTTTAAAAATAAAACATCCCTCATTAACCATGTGCTATGTAGAGGATACAGAACAAAGAGTGGAAGAAATTCTCTTCAATTTAGTGTTTGTAAAAATTTTTATTTTACAGTATTTCTTTTCCCTGTGTACTTCAGGCACTATGTTAATAACTTAATTATATAAAGTAGCAAAAGATAATTTAAAATTTTAAAAAAATAATAGGGGGATATTGCATAAAAAAAATGATAAGACAAAAGTAGGCTCTGAGGAGAGAAATGCAATGTGGTTTAGAAATTCAAATATGTAGGAAAGAATACATTTTTTTCTTAAAAAAATCTTTTCTAATTCTTCAAACTTCTTGACTATAGGCTTTGCCTCTCTACATACTCTTACATTTTTCTTTGTTTATGTGGAAAGTACTCTTTTAGGCATTCGATATTTTTCCAACATATGTAATTTAAATAATTGCAAACCCCTTTATGATTATTATTGAATGATTGTTCAATTCAGATATTAGATAGTATATATTACAGATACTTAGGTAATAATCAGAAATCTGGAGTACAATCTCTGCGTTTTTTTCTTTCCGGCTCTTTCGGAAGCTGATGAGATTAGATACAACTTTCTTTTAATTATGTTTCAAGTCAGGAGAGCATATTTTCAAAGGCCAGATTTTTATATTATATGTATAACTTCTAGAAATCATACTCACTATTTTTTAAAGATTTATTTATTTTATATATATGAGTGTTCTATCTGCATGCTGAAACAGAAGAGGGCATCGAATCCCAATAGAGATGGTTCTGCCACTATGTGATTGCTGGGAATTGAACTCAGGACTTCTGGAAGAGCAGCCTTAACCACTGAGCCAACTCTCTAGCCCCCAGAATCCCACTTTCTATTTCCAGTCAGTTGGGAGAGTAACATAGAGGTTGTTATTTCTATCGTTGTTGTTATTATTAGGAGTTTCAGGATTCCTAGATATAAAAGAATTTTAATGAAAAATATAAGTGGAAAGCCTCTCACTTACTTATAATAAAACTAACTAGCCATATACCTGCCCTAAACTATATCTATGAGGATAATCCTTGCAGAGTTGGTCAGTTGATGCTCAGTTCTCAGTGGAATTTTGTTAACTCAATTGACATGATAGCAGTTGTATATAAGCTAAATGACAAATATAATGTGATTATAAAATCTTAGATTTTTTTGTAAAATTATTAGAATAATATTTTACTTTAGTGATTGATATAGTGACATTACTTTGTTACTTCACTGAGGTGTGATTGGTAAATATGTCTTCTACATATTTTGTTTTTGTAGGCATGGCAGAAAGCACGAAGTGATGGCTGGGAGCGAGCCTTTTGTGAAAAAAATTTTCTCTCACAAGCTACCATGGAAATCATTATAGGCATGAGAACACAGTTGCTTGGTCAGCTTAGAGCATCAGGTGAGGTTTCCTATGTACAACACTTATTCTTCATATTTCTGGACTTAAAGCGATGCCAGTTTTCTATAGTTTTTAATATCACATTATGTGTCTGTATTTATGAGCTTATGTGTAAGTATAATTTTTTGCTATGATAAAGACCATGATCGGGGCTGGAGAGATGGCTCAGAGGTTAAGAGCACTGACTGTTCTTCCAGAGGACCTGAGTTCAATTCCCAGCAAAACCACATGGTGGCTCACAACCATCTATGATGAGGTCTGGTGCCCTCTTCTGTAAAACTGTATGCATAATAAATAAATAAATCAAAAAAAAAAAAAAAGACCATGATCAAAAGTAACTTGGGGAAGAAAGCTTATTTTAGCTTATAGTTGTTATATCACCGAAGTAAGTTAGGGCAGGAACTAAACAGAAGCTATGGAAAAACGTTGCTGACTGACTTGCTCTCTCTGTTGCTTGCTCAACCTGCTTTCTTCCACCATCCAGGACTGCCTGTCAGGGATAGCATTGCCTACAGTGGGCTGGCCTCTTCCTCATGCCAATCAGCAATCAAGAAAATACCACACAAACTTGCCTACAGGCCAATCTGATGGGGGCATGTTTTCAGCTGAGGTCCTCTCTTCTTAGATGACTCTAGCTTTTGTCAGGTTGAGAAAAAGGTATCAGAACTGCTGACTGACTTTACTGAAGAATGTGCATATAAAGCCAGGCATAATAGCTATCACTGACATCCCAAGTGCCCAGGAGGTTGAAACAGGAGGATCCATTTAGGGCCAGTTGGAATCATACAATGAGATGTCCTAGTAAATATTGTACTTAATATAGCCTGCACAATTCTTTACTTTGCTCTATTAGTTTTATATTTCACACTTGCTAGAAATGTATTATTCATGGAGTTGGATATTGTTAAATTTATAGACGGTTACAGTGTTTTCTATCAAATGTACATAAATGTTGAAGTGCCTTTTACATAACAGAAGATTGGTATGCTCTTTTTGTTCATCCAGGTTTTGTTAGAGCACGAGGTGGTGGTGACATTCGAGATGTTAACACAAACTCTGAGAACTGGGCAGTTGTTAAAGCTGCATTGGTAGCAGGCATGTATCCTAATTTAGTCCATGTGGACAGAGAAAATGTAGTATTGACAGGGTCAAAGGAAAAAAAAGTACGATTTCATCCTACTTCAGTTCTCAGTCAGCCTCAGTATAAAAAGGTAAAACATTTTTAATACTCTTAGATCTTGTGATGAATCAAATTTAGGTAGTTGAAAATAAAAAAAAAATTGCAACTATCTCTGCTTTAGCAAATTAATTTGCAAAATATGTGTAATGAAACATTAAATCTTAAAAATAGCAGAGGTAACATTGGAAAAGTAGTGAGGAAATCTGATAAACCAGAAGAGCAATGGCTTCTTTGATTTTTTTTTTTAGTACTAACATACATCATATAAAGTATTTCAAATAAATATAATTGACTTTTTTTTAAAATTATCTTAATAGATTCCTCCAGCCAATGGTCAGGCTGCAGCGATTCAGGCATTGCCCACAGATTGGCTTATTTATGATGAAATGACCAGAGCCCATAGAATTGCTAATATCAGGTGTTGTTCAGCAGTGACACCTGTTACTGTGCTGGTGTTCTGTGGACCAGCGAGACTGGCAAGTAATGCTCTTCAGGAACCTTCATCCTTTAGAGGTAAATGGAGTATGAAAAAGTAAAAATCTATTTGAAGTAAACCAATAAGAAAAAAAAAAAAAAAAACTTGTGTGGTTTCTTTATAACATGAGACAGAGAATACTGAGTTATATGTGATATAGTGAGACAATTAGGAAATACTAAGATATATTTGGTATAATGAGATAGGGAGTACTAAGGTATATCAATATAGTGAGAAGTACTTTAAGGCATATTTGGCATACTAAGGAAATAGTAAGATATAGCACTTGTTGAAATTGATTTTCAGTTAACATATTATTGGTTTATTTGTATTAATCTTACTGATGGGAAGATTAATACAAATAAACTTGGAGTTTAAGTGATAATATCTAAAGGGTAACTAATATTCTCATATTTACACAAATACTTTTTTAATATTATGTTCTTTTCTTCTTGTATATTTTAATATTTTTCTAATGCTATTGCTTTGTACTTTTCCAGGATTTTAGTTATAGTAGGTTACTGAATAATGATACTCATATTTATTTTGTGTGTTGGTGGCCTATAAGAATGTGATAAATGTGCAAGTGTTGTCTATATCAGAAGGTAACATTAGGCATCTTCAACTGTCACTCACTCTGTCTATTCCTTTGAGGCAGGTTCTCTCCCTGCACCTGCTTTCTTGGCTAGATTGGAAATCTGCAAGGCCCCTTGTTTCCCTCGTGGTCAGACAAGCTGCTTGTTATGTGTGCTGGGATCTTAACTCTGTTATTGTGACTGCACCAAACATTCTTAACCAGAGATATAGAGCTGTCTCTTCAGCCCCTGCTGCCATGTGTTTGAGATTGAAAAACTAGTAATAGGTTAAACCTAGAAGCTAGTAGGTTAAAAGTTAAGTCTTTTTAGATATGTATAAGGCTGAGATGTTTAGGACATCTTAAGTGAAGTGTTTTTAGAACACTATCTTGGCTATCTGCATTTTTTGTAGTTCAGAAAAGAAGCATGGGAAGTACACATTTCAGAGCTACCAGATTGTAAATATTTTCAGGCACGAGAATGTTTTTAGAGAAGAGGAAGAAAATGCTGAAGGTAAATATGTTTTAAGAAGGAGATGGTTGGCTCTGTTAACCGTCATTTTGAATGAAAAGATAGAGACCGAAAATTTTAAGTTGGGTTTGGCAATATGGCATTTATCAATGATCTTGTCAAGAACAGTTTCAGTGACATGATTGGCTCAGAGGAGAGTAGAATTAATACAATAAAAACTCAGTGTAGTAGTATACCCTTGAAATTCCAGTCCTTGAGTGGCAGAAGCAGCAGATGGTGTAAGTTCAAGGACAGTCTGGTTTACACAGTAAGTTTTAGTAAAGGCTGCACAATGAGATACCATTTTGAAAAACTTCAAACAACCAAACAAAAAATCATGGCAGGTAAGGTAACTCCTAACAGAGTTGCTGTGGTGAGAGTTTGGGTTCATTGACATTTTTCATCAATTTAATAATTTCTGTTTTAAAATTCATCAAGTAGTTAGTGATAAAAAACATGTATATGTTATTTATGGTTCTTCTTTATACCCAGGCCACTCAGAGTAAATGGCTCTTCTCTTGTGAGTTTAGAATAATTTCAAACATTAATGATTTCTTTTGTACTTTGATTCTGTTTTCAATCTTGTTACAGTTTATTTCTTATTAATTGGGTTGTTTATTTCATCTTTTGCACTGTGTACTTATTTTGATATTGCTATTTTTCTTTAAAACTTGAATTACATTTTAACTTTTAAAGTTACTACTATTTTATAAATTAGCTTGTAGAGTAATAGGCTTCCGTATGAGGTTTACATGTATACAAGTAGATGCTCTGCAGCCCTAGCTCTCATCACTCTATCCCTTCCTCTCAATACCCTTTTGTCTCTTAGTTCCCCTTCCATTTTGTCACATTGTCTTCTGCATACACTCCTCTCTTCAAAGCTCTTTCCTTGTTTCCCCCAGTAGGCTGTTCTAGTTTTCTGGCCTTTATCCATTTACTGTCATTTAGACAACAGAGGCTAGGATCTGAGGCTGGGTTTCCCTTACTTAATATAATGTTTTCCAGTTGGACATTAACTGATTCCACTTTCTTATTATATTATATGGTTGTTGTTACTTTGTCAAAAGTTAGGTGTACAGAACTGTTTGGGTTTATCTCTGGGTATCTGTTACATTCCATTGGTCATCTGTTACAACTCTATCTTTGATAGTGACAGTACCATGCTGTCTATAACACTGTAGTTCCATAGTATAGTTTGAGGTTGAATAATGTTGAGATCTTCAGCTCTGTTCTCTTTACTTAAAGCTGCTTTGGTATCCATAGTTTGGGGGTTTCTATATGAATTTCAGTATATTTTTCTTTAGTTCTGTGAAGAATGTCCTTTAGCTTTTGATAGATTTTGCCTTAAAATCTGTAGATTGCTTTAAAGACTATAGGCATTTTCACAATACTAATTATGTTAACCTAGGACTGTGGCTTTATAGCTTTAAAGGTATTAGCCTTTTTCTATCACAATTTAAGTTGTTTTGATTACTATATATTCAAATTGGTTAATCTTATACTATCTACTTTCAGAGCTGAGAAAATGTAATTTTTCTTATTGCTGAGATGAGTATTTTTATTTTCTGTAATCTGATTTTTAAGATTTATTTTTCTCAATGAGGTAGATTTGATTTAATGTATTTCCCCCTCTTCTTTTGAGAGTGTTTCTCCATTATCTGCACCACTCATTAAATAGTACTTATGTATCATTTTCTAGAATGTTTAAAGATGCCTATTAAATTGGGAATCTTTATGTAAGCTTTGAGTATATTCTTTTATCTTTTTAAATGTATTGTTATATTGTTGTGGCCACATCCCCACCTGCAGAGACTCTGAGGAGCCTCTGATGCCCAAATATAGGGCATGTCTGCATGATTTCCCTTTAAAAAGCCCCAACCATGTGGGAGACCTTCTCTTTTTCTTCTTCTCTGCTCTCTACCTTCCTTTCCTTTCCCCTTCCCCCACTCATTCCTTTATTAAATCTAATATGGCTCTTGGCAGCGTGCTAGCAAGTTCTTCCATGCACAAAATACTATTAATTACATTTACATTGGACACTCATTTAGTATTTTTGTTTACCAATTAATTCAGTGTCTGTTAGTGAAGGACCTACTATAACTCTTTGCTATCTTTAGATTGCTAAAATATTCTTTTATAATTGTCCCTGGTTTTAAAATTTGGTTGTTGTTGACTTTTATTCTTTCTGAATGCATGGCTCTTTGTTTTACTTTAATTATTGTTTTCTTTCAAGAAGTTGAGTATGTTTTATTAAATATTACTCTATTAGGGTTAGTAGTACACTCTTGATAACTTTTATGAAGATTGGCCATATTTCTGGAGTCTGTTCTTCCACCATGGGTTCTGGACATCAAACAGGGCAGGCTTATGCAGCGCTGAAACCTCTTGTTGACCCATATTTTATATATTTAGATCAAGATTGTAATCTGTTTGATTAGAAGAATTGTTAGACTATAGAAAGGAGTTTTGCACATAAGAATATATGTTCTGCTGCTTTGCTGTTTTGTAAAAAGGTAAAGGAATTCATTTTTCCATGTGTGTTGTGACAGCTGATGGCATTCCTAACGATAGTAGTGACAGTGAAATGGAGGACAGAACTACTGCTAATTTGGCTGCCTTGAAACTTGATGAATGGCTTAATTTCAAACTAGAGCCAGAGGTAAGTTGCTTTTTAATAGGATATACAGTTTTCTTTAGTTAATATGAATTGAAATAGCATGTTAAAATTTTTATCTTTAATATTGATCCTATAATATTAGAAAATACTTATAGCTTGTTTTTCGGTTTTTATGGAGCCCTCATGCATTCTCTGCAACATTAAGTTTTTCTTTTGTCAGAGGACTCTAAACAACATAGGTGCAGCCCATTACTTACATGTGACTGGTTCTTGCTTCGGTTTGTGCTGCTCTAACACAGTACCATGGGCTGAGTAATTTTTAAAAACCAGAAATTTCTCAGTCTAAGACCAAGGTGTTGATGAGGTTTACTTTGTTTAAGCAGATGACAGCTTACGCCCTGTGTCCTCAACAGGAAAGAATGTGTGTCCATATGTGATGGAGAACTGAAGGACATAGACTCCATTATCTTTTTGGAAAGATGTCTAGTCATTGTCGTTTTCTGAAGATTACATTTTCCAATAGTGTTGCATTGGGAATTAAGTTTCAACATAAATTTTTAGAGGGCCCAAAACCATCATAGTAGTATTTTAGCATTTCTAGAGATGTAAAATATTGAGTACAGAACACCAATTATTTTTGCCATTTCTTGGGGAAAGTTATGAGTTCATTTTGTTTTCATAACTGAATTGGGAATTTTTCAAATTTAAGATTTTCTTGACAGCTTTATTCCAGATTTTTTGTTTTTTAACAATCATTCTCTGTCCATGTAGGGGCACAGCCAAGCTGTCAGTGGTCAAGCACTAGCTGGCTTTACTCTTTTAGCCATCATTTTGTTTATTCATGTATTTGTCACACGATCGTACTGCAATCTTGTTCCCATTTATATCAGTCCTTTGCTTCACTAAAGCTGCATTTTCATGTTATGTGCCAGTCTGTCTTTGATAACCTGTTCTAACCCATTCTGCTACTTGACACTTTTGTATATCGCCTCCTCTTTTTAATCTTGCCTCTCTACATTTTTAATTCCTGAATTCTGCTCCAAGTTCTCCGTCGTAAATAATGGCAATCCTTTTTCATTCTTCTTTCTTTGTAGTTATTTCTTTTTACTTGTGTGCTTTGCTTTAAATTTTAGGTACTTGTACCTTAAATAAATTTTCTACTTCTGAGTGCCTTGCCCTTTTTTTCCCTCTTGCTCTGCACAATTTCTGCTGACTTTGTTTCTCTATAGATTTAGAACTCATGGCACTTATGTCTCTCAAGTCTGTTTCTGGATTAGGCCTTCTTATATATCCATTTGTGTCCTGGCTATTGTCATTTAGATAGATGCTCTGTACATTGCTAAAATATGATATAAATAGGCTAAGTGCATTTTTCCTCATTTACCTTACTGCTACTTTTTCAATACTTACCACACACTAACACCTGCACTGTTTACTGTCTCCATTATTAGCTGTTTTGTTTTCTTTTGTGTCCCTAGTGCCTAGAATATGATTGAAAATTTCATTTATGCAACAGAATGAATGAAATGAATAAAAATGATATTGAATGTAAGATAGTTTTTTATAAGACAGCTATAGACCATAACTAATGCAAATAACTTTTTACATATATGTTACATATTTTGCTTGTATTTGAACTGGGGTGTTTTGATTACAGGCTGCCAGTTTATTGCTGCAGCTCAGACAGAAGTGGCATAGCTTGTTTTTACGACGAATGAGAGCTCCATCTAAACCTTGGTCTCAAGTTGATGAAGCTACCATACGAGCAATTATAGCTGTTTTAAGCACTGAAGAACAGTCTGCAGGTTTACAGCAACCATCTGGAATTGGCCAGAGGCCAAGACCCATGTCTTCAGAAGAACTTCCTTTGGCTTCCTCTTGGAGATCCAATAACAGTAGGAAAAGTTCAGCTGACACGGAGTTTGCTGATGGATCCACTACTGCAGAAAGGTGAATCTGGCATTTTATTTAGATAGGTACATTGTCTCTAGGACAGTGAACTATTTATACTGCTTCTTAATCACATACAATGTAGTATATGTAAAAGATGACAATAAAATGGAGTTTATTAGTTTAAAATAGTTCTTAAATGATTTTAAGCTGTTGCTTATTATTTGATAAGGCCATTATTTCAAGGAAAAAAAAACTGAAAATGTTGCATACCCAGAATTTATAAATTTAAGGAAGATTTGGAAGATAACAAATTCTAAAATGATCCACTTTAGTGGACACATGTCAAATGACATTTTTCCTAGACATGCTGAATAGGAAATGCTGGCAGTGCTCTTTAAGGAACAGTTTTTCTACACCACTACCTGCCTACTCTCAGTAGTGCTAGCTAGCATTCCTACGGAGGCGCGTGCTGCCTGTTCAGTGACGCTGAATGCCTGATTGGTGGAAGGGCAACAGCAGTGAAGAAAGCAGATTTTTTTTTTTTTCATTCCAGACAACTTACAATTTTCCTGCTTGCTATAAATTATAGATGTATTTGAATCCAGAGTGTGCTCTAGATAGGGTGTTAATATTTTTTTAATATATTGCCATATGGAGTATTTCCTCTTATTTTTTTAGAAGAAATTAGGTCAGTGCTACTGTGAGATGTCCAACCTGTTGGACTTGTCATTTTCAGCTAGCATCATTAAATCTTACACTCTATTTATTCTGTGTAAATTAGGGATTAGGTTTTAAGGTTTGATTATATCCCTTGTTTTAGCAAGAGTATTTTTAGATAGTATTGAAAACCTTATAGTGAAACCAGAATATACTGTCTGAGTGTACCACAGAGTACATACTGTACATTTTTTAAAAATTAAAAAAAAAGATCTTAAATGATATGTTTGTGGTATTTATAGAATTTTAGAAGAATCTCAGAGTTTATTAAGATAACTTTAACAAATAAAAGTTAGGGTGTCATTCACAGGGTTATATGTTCACTTAGTGTTGTTCTAGTATATAGATTTCAGTCTCCTCACTCAGGTCTAGTATTCTTTCCATGTTACCACACTATCATTTTTAAGTCTAATTTATATAATACCACTTACGATTTTTCAGAGTATGTTATTTACATCGTTTTTTTAAAATGTACTCTATAGTCTGTGTTTTGTAGTTGTTTTGGTGTGTGTATGTTTGCGCATGCACACATGCATATGTGTATGCCAATGTCAGAAATTCGTATTGAATGTCTTCCTTAGTAGCTTTTCACCTTCACATTTGAGACAGGGTCTCTCAGTGAACTTAGATCTCACTTATTTGACCAACTGGGGGGTCAGATTTACCTTTCTTTGGCACCCTAGTTCTGTTATCATAGACATCAGCTTTTTATGTTGGTACTGGGGATTGAGTTCAGGTCCTTATGGGTGCATGGTAGGTTAGTATCTTTTGCTGCAAGAAAATACTTGGCAAAGACAACTCAGAGGATAAAGGGCTCATTTTGACTTACATTTCCCTGAGTCCATTATAGTGGGAAGACATGGCAACAGGAGCAGGCATGGATGTAGAGTAGGAAGTTGGCTGGTCTTATTTCATCAAAGAACAAGAAGTATAACAAGCCTCAGAGCTTTCCTTCAGTGGCTTACTTCTTCCAGCAAGGATCAGCTGTTAAAGTATTCATAACCTTTTTGAACAGAACTACCAGCTGGGTATCAGTGGTCAAACAGAGATCACAACATGCCTCAAGCACTTGACTAACTGAGCCATCTTCCCACCCCCCACCTGTTTCTTACATATGCTTTGTGGCTTTTTTTACATATTCATTTATTTATTCATGTCGGTGCTGGGAATCAAACCCAGGGCTTCAGGCATGCTTTTATATCACTGTTATACTCCTAGCCCATTGTAGTTGATTCATTCTTTTTTTTTTTAATTAATGTAAATAGAAAAATGAAATTGCCTTAAAAGTATTCCATACATTGTATGTCATTGGGATTTTGGACTGAAATAGCATTCTTTTTGTATTATAATCTCATGTGTAACTGACCTGTGCTTCTTCTTGCTCAAGAGTACTGATGAAATCTCCATCTCCAGCTTTACATCCACCTCAGAAGTACAAAGACAGAGGAATCTTACATCCTAAACGGAGTACTGATGACAGGTCAGATCAGTCATCTGTGAAGTCTACAGACAGCAGCAGTTACCCAAGTCCATGTGCTAGTCCCTCTCCTCCGTCCTCAGGGAAGGTAGGGCATCCACAATCTGTGTAGTAAGGAGCGGGTTTGCAGCACATTTCATATACATAGTTATACATAGTTATACAAGTTATAAAACTTGTACTTTTATAACTGTGGCCTGTGTTTTAATTACCACCACTTAGTTTATTTTAAATGTGACTGTTTATTGATGTCATATAGCCATGCCACTCATTTTATTCTTCTTTATTCCTATAGAACTTTTTGTTTAGAACAAAAGTACTACCTTGATAGTAATTTTGGTTATAATTCTTTCAAGTATTTTCTGTGGTTCAATGATTGTTTTAAACACAAAAATATTAAAAAATATAGAACACAGAAAATTTTGGTATGGAATTGAAAATTGTCTTTTAAAAATGATATAAGTGGTTTCACAAGTTCAGAAATTGTTTATTTTTCCTTGTGTTACTAGTACATACATAAGTATTTGATTGTGAGTTACTTGTGTTTTGGTGAACAAAGTTTGCTGAACACTTGCTAAATAAGAAGGTACATTTCTATGTTATCTTTTTTTGGGGGAGCTTATTTTAAACCCCTTTATTGAGGCATACTTTGTTCAGAGAACTTACTAGTTTCTGGGCCACTGAGATGGCTCAGTGAGTGAAAGTGCTTCCCACCAATCCTTATGATCTGAGTTTGATTCTTGGGACCCAGATGGTGGAAGGAGAGAATGGAGTCCTGCAGGCTGGGCTCCTGCTTCCACACGAGTGTGCTGCGACATGAACACGCCCTCCGCACACACACAAATTTATGTCATAGAAAAATTATCAGTATAAACTGAACAACTTATGTGAATTTTATATAACTATAATAATACTATAGTCATAAACTGAACATTCTTATTACCATAGTTCCCTGGTGACCACTGCTCATTTTTTCTAAATGTCTTATAAGTGGAATTGTGGTTTTTTGTGTCTATTTTACTTAATGTAGTACTTTGAAATTCGCCTATACTGTTGAATGTGACAATTACTATTTTTCTTGGAGTAGTATTTTATTATATAGATAGTCATAGTTTGCTTACCCATTTACCAGATGATGTGTACATTTAGATTATTCTACTTTTTATTTTTACTACCAGTGTTATAAAATTTGAATGGAGCCTTTATCTGTAGATGTTTTCTATTTGGTGTTGGATACCTAGGAGTGGGGTTGTAGATCATATAGCAAATACTTGTTTAGCCCTACAAGAAACCCCCTACTGCTTTTCAAAAGAGCTGAGCCATTTCTCATTTTCTGCAACAAAAAAGTATTTATTTTGTTTCGTACTAACAAAACTTATCATTTTATAACTTCTATTTGTTCTAGTGGGTTATATGGTAGTAGTTCATTGTTGTTTTAATTTTTATTTCTCAAATGTCTAGGGACATTCAGCATCTTCTCATGTGCTCACATGCCATTCTGTATGTAGTCTTTGGTATATTTAAGCTGTTTTTTCTTTTTTTATTTTATTGATTATCTTTTTTCTTTCTTTTTTTTTTTTTTTAAATTATAAGAACTTTCTATAGTTAGGGCATTTCTTTTAACATGCTTTGCAGCTTTTATTCCCTAACCTACAGTTTGTTTTTCTAACTTTACTTTGAAGAACAATTATTTATAACTTTTTGGTTTGCTTTGAGATAGGTTCTTACTGTATAGTCCTGGTTGGCCTTCAACTTGCTATGCAGACTAGGGTGTTCTGGATCTCACAGAGACCAGACTGCTAGTGTTGGGGTTAAGGTCATATATTACCATGCCATGTCCATCTGTTTCTAGTTTTGATTGAATCTATTTCATCAGTTTTTCTTTCCACTTATGACTTGTACTTTTTGTGTACTGAAAAATTTTTGCATAATCCAGTATAACAGAAATGTTCTATTTTCTTTTACATGTTTTACAATTAGAGCTCTTACATTTAGGTATGTGATACTACTTCAAGTTAGTTTTTATCATACAGATAAAAAATTATCTATACAGTTGTCCTAGTATGATTTTCCAAAAAGATCACCCTCCTCTTAATTACTTTGGTATATTTGTTACAAATATTTTGATCATAAATATGTGACCTTTTTATTGGACTCTTCTGAGTTTCATTGATAAGTATTTTTTTCTTCTTTTGTCAATCTTACACTGACTTATTATACAGACTAATGAGACTGGAAGTCAGTTAGTGTTTGTTTCCTATCTGTCACCTTTTTTCCTGAACAGCTGTGACTATAGGTGTGTATCTTCATGGCTTTTTCATGACTTCTGTCTATAAATGTAAGTTTACTTTCTAATAATTTTACTTTTATTTCCTACAATTTTTTCCTTTCCAATCTGATTTTTTATTTATTCCTTTTCTCTCGCTTGGTGGACTATTTGAGAAGGATTAGAAGGATTAGGAAGTGTGGCCTTATTGGAGGAAATGTGTCACTGGGGATGTACTCAGAGGTTCCAAAAGACCATGCCAAGCTCAGTTTCTCCACCCCCCTGCTGCCTTTGGGTCAGGATATAAAGCTCTCAAGTGCTACTCCAGCACCATGCTTGCCTGCCCTTGTCCTCTCCACCATGATTGTAATGTACTAATCCTCTGAAACTGTAAGCAAACCCCCAATTAAATGCTTTCTTTTATAAGAGTTGCCATGGTCATGGTGTCTACTCACAGCAATGGAACAATAACTAAGACACCAGGTTAATGCTGGTCTCATGAGATGAGTTGTAAAATACTCAGTTTCAGAGTTTTGAAATGCATGTGTAGAACTGTTATTGTTTCTTTCTCATGCTTATGATAAAATTCACTAGTAAAGCCATTTTAAAATTTAATTATTTTTGAGAATTTCATACATGAGTACTGTTTACATCATTTCTACTCCTAATAATACTACCTGCTCCAACAACTACTATGCCCAGTCTACTCCTTCTCACATTCACTATCTCTTCTATGATTATTGTCATACATATGTACATATATATGTACACATATACACACACACACACATACATACCCTACTTGCTTGAGTTGGCCACCTGCGATTGCATAACCTATCAGGGGCTTTGCTCCTAAAGAAAACTGATTCTCCTTCATCCAGCAGCCATTAATTGCCCATAGGCAATCATCTAGGACAAAGGCTTGCAAGATTACTGCCCTTCTACATAGTCAGCTAGTATTTTCCTTCTGAGGTCTTGTGTAGATAACCATAAAGCTGAGAGTTCATGGGTGCAGATTCCCTGTCACATTTATAAGACAGTATTTATCAGCAGGCACCTGGTCCTCTGTTGCTCCTTCTGTCCCCTCTTTGGTGATGTTCCTTAAGATTTAGGTACAGGTGTTTTGTTGTATGTGTACCATTTGGGGCTAGGAATCCCATGGTTAGTTATTCTTTGCATTTGACCAATTGTGGCTCTCTATAATACCCTTTGACTGCTGCAAAAAGCTCTTTGATGTGGAGTGAAAACTACCCTTATTTGGGAGTATAAGGATAAGTGTTTAGAACACAAGAACTATTGATGGGAGGTTTACTGTTGTTTTCATTTCTACGTGTCTAATATTCTGTTTTTCTTTAGCTGCTTTATGATTTGCTTTTTACTCACTGGCATTGAGGAACTGGATTTTAATAGCGCTTCCCCTGATCCTCTTTGTTTTTCTATGTGTGTGTGTATGTGTGTGTAATTTCTATCATCTTTTAGAAAATTTAAGTCTGTTACTTATATCTGCCCATCCACCCTTCTTTTCTGGAACTCTTGTTAAATATCTATGTGTGTATCTATATCTGTGTATACGTATATAAGACCACTCAATATTTCTTTTTTTTTTCTTCTTTATTTTGTATTTATCAAAAAAACAGTAAAAAGAATTTAAAAATGCCGGAGAGTTAACAATAACTATACAGAGGATAATAATCATAAGCATGGCTTATCAAGGGTGGAAATGCAAATAAGATTACTACACATATATTTTCTTTGTGTTCAGCTTTCCCTCTGAATTTTTTTTTCCATCCCTGTATATCCTTTATTGAAGGTCTCTTCCCCCTCCCACCCCATCTGATCATTTTTCTTCTCTGCAACTCCCCATCCCCTCCCTGGGCAGGGAGCAGACAGTCCTATGGTCACACTGGCCCAATAATGCTTGGATCAGTCTTCACTTCTGGCCAAATCCAGTTTTGTCCCCCCTCCCTCAAGAGTGAGTCAGGTATTCCTATAGTTGGAGTGGGGTTCGAAGGGTCAGTCCAGGGTGTTTCTGATCCCAAGCTGTTCAGTGGTTGTGGTTTGCTGCTTGGGCATGTTTGGCTTTTTTTCTTGTTTGTTTAGAGACCACTAGTGAGTGAGTACATCCCCTGCTTATCTCTCTGAGTTTGTGATACTTCGCCCAGGAGGATATTCTCCAAATCCATCCATTTGCCTGTGAATTTTAGGATATCATTTTTTCTTACTGCTGAGTAGTATTCCATTGTGTAGATGTACCACAGTTTGTTAATCCATTCTTCAGTTGAGGGACATCTAGGTTGTTTCCATGTTCTTGCTATTACAAATAATGCTGCTATGAACATAGTTGAGCTAATACCTTTG
>PVIH01005430.1:0-14760 GCA_004025045.1 Sigmodon hispidus | reverse complement strand
AAGACCACTCAATATTTCATATATGTTCTATGGTACTATTTTTTCTAATCATTTTTCCCTCTTGGCTTCAGTTTTAGAAAATCTTATTTATTTGTTGATATTATTTTGAGTGTAAACTATTCATTTTTTGTAATGTCATTATTTGCAGTTACTATTTTATGTCTCAAGGTTCCTTGTGTGTCTTTAATATCTTCTGTTATTTAAAAATACCTCTTTTTATAGTATTTGTGGGTTTTTTAAAGCTTCTTAAACATTAGTCACACAATTTATAGTAGGTGCTTTACCATTCTTATTCACTGTCTTCTAAATTTGCCATGTGAATCTACGTGTATTGATATTTTTCCTGGTTATGAGTTCCATCTCTCATTTTTTATGCATTTCTTATAAATTTGTTTGACTGCTAGATTTTTGTTATGTTCCTTTAAATAGTGTTAGATTTTGTTCTATTATCTGCATTAGTTACAATCAGTTTAATACTTTTTAACTTAAAAATTATTTGTGTGTTTGCATGTATATGCATGTACATGTGTGCATTCACATGCCAAGACAGCTTTTAGGACTGAGATCTCTTTTTCCACTGTGGGTTCCAGGGATTAAACTCAGGTCACCATGTTTTCTTGGTAAGCACTTTACCTTGCTGAACTATCTTGACAGTTTAATCCTTTTGATGTTTGATTAAAAGAAGTGTTACAGTAGGTCCTGAACAGTCTTTGTCCTGGTATTAGTTTCCTTCCAGTACTCAGGTTCGACCCTTCTAAGGGCAAGTGTACTCTGTGTTATTAGGTGTCTGCTCTGGCTGAGGATATCAAGTACTTCTACTCAAGTGGGAGTCGTGGAAATTATTTAGTGTGCCTGCTTTCTTTCCGTTCTTGGCCTATTCTCAGCACATTTCTTTTGTTTGAACTCTTGATCAGGTCATTGCTTATCCATCCACTTTTGGGGACCTTCTACAGTTTCTTTGGAGCTCTTTGTACATCTCCTTTTTACACTGCTGTGCCCATTTTAGTCACTGGTGTCTAAGCTTCAGTAAGTGTACTGGATTGCCCCATTTGTCATCTTGAAACTGCCTCTAGGCAGTAAAGTGGAGCAATTTTGGTTTGTTTTCAAAACTGGAAGGTTTTAAAAGCATTTTCTGAAAATTCATTCAAAGTGTAAATTAAAATTAATAAAGTTGCTTTCTTGATACAAGGCACTTTGGATGCTTGGACACAAGTGCTTCTTTTTGGCTTTTTAACCTAATTTTGATTAAGCCTTGAAAAGGCTTTAAAGTATAACAACTGTTTACATTTGTTGAATATTTGTAAAGTTTACTTGTTTATGAAGATGTTATTTATGAGCCTACTGGCTTTGAAAGAACGTATGCATTCTTTCATAGGGCTCAAAATCTCCTTCACCAAGACCAAGCATGCCTATTCGTTACTTCATAATGAAGAGTAGCAATCTGAGAAACCTTGACATTTCTCAACAGAAGGGTATCTGGTCTACAACCCCTAGTAATGAGCGGAAGCTAAATCGAGCCTTTTGGGAGAGCAGCATGGTTTACTTGGTATTTTCTGTTCAAGGATCTGGACATTTCCAGGTGAGCCATCCTGAATCAATAAAATGGGCTTTGTTTTGCCTGTAGGTTACACTCTCAATTTCAGAGAAAACCAAAATCAAACCCTAGCTTTTTATTGTATTGGGGTGCAATAAAATTGCCTAGTATGACTGGGGATGGGATTGATTTCACATTTCTGCAAGGCGGCGACAGAACTCTGCTTTTACCTTGCCTTGTCAGAGTGTATCCAATTGAGTAGCTCTTTCTGACAGCAGCTCTGGATCTGTTAGTGGATGAAATGCCAAAAAGCTTTGCCTTTGTAAAATGTTTATGTGGACTGTAAAAGTTATTGACAATGAAAAGACTATGCTTATTTTTAAAAGAAATTTCAAAATTATGTTACATTGTACAGGTGTTTTGCCTGAATGTCTGTCTGTCTGTGCACCAAATGCATGCAGTACCCTTAGTAGCCAAAAGAGGAAGTCATAGTTCCAGGAACTAAAGTTATAGGTGGTAGTGAACCACCAAATGCATGATGAGAATCCAACCCAGGTCCTCTGGAAGAGCAACTGGTTCTCTTTGCCATTGAGCCATCTCTATCCCATCTTTGACTTAGCTTGCAAACTACTGAATTAAATCTTGAGTTATTTCATATTTGTAGTATCCATAAATAAAAATTACAAGTTTGCTGATTATTTTTATATAATAAATGCTGACTTACAGCTGTTGATACATTATTTAGAAAGTATTAATATTTGAAAATTACATTAGACTAGAATTTCAGAATACAATCTGAAATTTGATAAAGAAGGTTTTTTGGTTCTTGATAAATTTATATTATTTTAATATTGTGTCTTATATATTCCCTTTTTTTCTCTTCATTTTTTATACAGGGATTTTCTAGGATGTCTTCTGAGATAGGAAGGGAAAAGAGCCAGGACTGGGGGTCAGCTGGACTAGGAGGAGTATTTAAAGTGGAGTGGATACGAAAAGAAAGTCTCCCCTTTCAGTTTGCACACCATTTACTCAATCCTTGGAATGACAACAAGAAAGTACAGATAAGCAGAGATGGGCAGGTATATACTGGCATTTTAAGTTTTTTCTTTTGATTTTGTTTTCTTTGGTTGTTACTGCTCAGAGGAGAAAATGCATGTACCATATACACATGAGCAACAGTGGTTTTGATTTATAAACAGCCTAAAAGTCGGCTTACCTTTAAAACATTTTGTTAAGTTTTATTTCTTGCTGTATGAAATCTTGAGTAAGTCACCTCGTGAAGGTTTCTCTTGTCACATTAATGAATGACACATGTGACCAAAGCAGAGTACCATCTCTGAGGTTATTTGAAGTTTCAAGCTTCTCAGCTTCCTTGTTGTCTAAGCACATTATGTAAATAGTAGCCTTTTAATTCTAGTGACTGGCTTTATTTGTGTCTCCTTTGCTTTTTTTCATGCTGCCTCTGCATTTAAACTAGTAACATGATGAGAATTAATGAGCAGTGTCAAAATACTATGCTAGCTGCATCATGTCATCTGTTTTTCTTAGTAGTACAGTGAGCTATTGGTCCCAATTCACATGGGAGAAAATAGATTCAGGAGTTAGTTTTACCAAAATTTATATCCAATAATTTATTTGAAGCATTATGACTTACTTCAAACCACCCCAGGGAAAGAGTGGAGTTCCCTGTAGGTACTCTTTAGAAGTATCATCCATGCCACAGGAGGATGAAAAAGTGGCATTCTTTTTTATTCATATCATAATTATTTAATTCATTAATTTTGATTTAAATTAAATAATTTCTAAGGTAGGAATATATATAGTCACTTAAGATGCTTTCTTAGGGAGAAAGCCTCAAAATATCTAGGTTCCAAACTTTTGGAAATTCAAATTGAGTGTTTCTGTTGAATCTCCACTTAAAATAAAATTTATTGTTTCCATCTAGACAAAATTCCAAATTGATTACATGGAAATCTATTGCCATTTTGTCACAAAAAGTGCAAGATTTTACACACTAAGTAGAATTTTAAATCTGAATGTCAATTGCATAAAAGCAGAGTATTATAAATAGTATGTACTATTTGATACTAGCATAATCTGATTTTTTTAAAATGTGAAATTTAAAGTGATTTTTTTCTTTTGCCTTTGTCCATATATTTTTTAACTGATTAAAAAGAAAGAAAAAAAGAAAGAAACTCAGTCCAGATCTTTTTTTTTTTTTAATGTTATTTTAACTTTTGATTTATCTAGGAGCTAGAACCTCAGGTTGGTGAACAGTTGCTCCAGTTATGGGAACGTCTTCCATTGGGAGAAAAAACTACAACTGACTGACATTCAGGTTATACTATATTTGGCTTGGGGACTACTATAGTATTTGTTATTATTAGGGTGACTTTCAGATTATTTACCTTTTTTTCTTTTCTTTTCTTTCCTTCTTTTTTGTTTTTTCTTTTTCAGAACTCCTCGCTGTGAAAGAGCATTATGCCTGCTGTAACTACTGAATGCACTGACTTGTTGAAAACTTTCATGAGGTGTTGTGTGTCACAAGTGGGTTTTATAGTTTAGAGTTTTACTTCAGAATCAGCCTCTTCATGTAGATGAAAAGATCATTTAAAATTTTATAGTGATTTTAGACGATGATTATATAATGTTAATTACATGTTTCTGGTGAACAAAATAGCAATTTTGATATTTGATATAACAGCACTTATTTAATTTAATTTAAATATAAACTTTTTTTTTTTTTTAAAACCATTCAGTTGATAATGCCAAACTCTTTGTTTTTTTGTTTGTTTGGTTTTGGTCTTGGTTTTTCCAGACAGGATTTTTCTGTGTAGCTCTTGCTGTCCTGGAACTAACCTCGAACTCCCAGAGACCCGCCTGCTGCTGCCCCCTGAGTGCTGGGATTAAAGGCATATGCCACCACTGCCTAGCAATGCCAAACTCTTACTGCTCACTGTTTAGTTCAGGAGAGGCAAGAATATATTACATCTAAGCACCATTCATGAAGAGTCAGCTTTTAGGTTTATCATTAAACAACTAAAAAAAAAAACAACACTAAAAATTTAAATTATCTCTTATAAAACTAATGGATGCTATTTTTCTCTGATTACATAATGAAATAAAATCTGAAGAAATGTAGTTTCTCTACCTTTGATCAGACCAGTGCTTAATTTTATTCCTGGTCCTGCCTCTTTTAACTGATGTACAGTATACCCATTCTTTTTTTTCTTCCCATGAAACAACCTTCACATAACTATTACTATTATGATCTCTTTGTTTTGCTACAGAAACCCAATTTAGAAAAACTAAATTTATGGAAATTCATACAATTTTTAAAAAATTGCTCAGTAGTTATTGATAGCTTGGTTGCTATACACCTTTGAAACTAAATTCTTTATGTCTTCTTCCATTTATTTTTCAATATTTTTTCCTTACCCATGTTTTATATAAATGGGGAATTTATTTTTCTATGTCTGTGTTTCTTTACCATCTCAGAGTAATTTTGTTTGATGTCTTTCCCACCACTGGTTAACAGTTTCCTTAGAGACTTCAGAGGGTAGAAGTACAGGACGAAAAAAACAGACATGTCTATGTTACTGAGCTCTAACTTGAGTAGGCTTGAACAGTACCTTTCATGGCATTTGAGTCTTTGTTATAAAATGAATTTAATTTTATGACAATGAGCTTAAAGATGAAAACAAATATATATTATATCTGGTTCTATATTTGAGAACAAAGATTTGAAAAATCATGAGTCGGCATGAAGTCTTGAACTCTTCTACTTTCTCTGATAAAACATATTGGTGCATTGCTTTCAGATATCAGCTGTGACTCTTGCCTATACTAGAAATTGTGTTATGTAGATGAATATGTAATATATGAATGCATATATGTGCACACACACACACACACCCTCACCCACCCACCCACTCACACACTTTGAGACATATCTGTAAGCTGGACCAAAGTGAATTATGCTTCACTGTATGTGTATTACATTTCCTATTTAAAAAACTTAGTTTTCCTGAAAATGTGTACTTTTTTTTAGGTGTATATGTAAAAGTTTTCAGGATTCTAAATTTGAAAGGACTTTAAAAAAATTTGTTTAAATTTTCATCTGTTTTGTAATATTTAGCTTTCTAAATAAATGATGGGTTTGTTGGTAGAGTGACTATAATTTGAATGTAATTAAAATTCTGTCTTTTGAAGAAATGAATTTTAAATATACTTATTAAATGAAATTTTATGAAGTTATTCAGATATTGTGCACACTATCTCTCCTCCCTACTGTGTATCATTTTAAATCTCTTGTAAGGACAGTCATTGTGATTGTTTTGTTTGAAACTTGCTTTAGACACTTTTCTGATACTAATACTAAAGTAACCATAATTGATAATACTTTCTGAGATATCAATGAATTTCAGCTACTTTGAAGAATATTCATATGTATCAGTACCCTCTTCTAATGGCAAAAATCTCAAGAACTAAAATACTTTAGCATAAAAAGTTAGTTACCTACTAGTTAACTATTCAAAAGTGGGGATTTATACCATATTGAAACATTTTTGAATATTGAAAAGGGTACCTTGTCTTCAAATGCTAGTAGTTCTTTATCTAGCAGGTGGAAATACTTATTGTTTGTCAGGCAACACTTGCCTGTATCTTTGTAAAAAAGTAGTAAACTGAGAAATTGATTTCCATAAGCCCTTTCATCTTTGAGGGAATTTATACTTATAATATTAATTCATAGGAGTGATTCAGAAGCCTTTATTGATAATATTTAATATACTTTATAGTGGCATACTAAGATGCATCAGCTGTAGTTCTTGCTGCTTAGGAAGACTATACATGCTTGAAGATGGCAGTCTTGTTTTGTTTATTGTAGCTTTTTATTTTTAAATGTTTACTTATGTATATGTATGTGACTGTTACGTGAGTCTATTTATCTGAAGTCTAGAGGAGGGTATTATATTCCTTGGAGTTGGAGTTATAGGCAGTTGTGAGGCATCCAGTGGGGCTATGAGAACCAAATTTGGGTCCTCAGCAAGATCAGGAACTGTTCTTGACCTCTGGGCCATTTTTCTAGTCTCTCTATTTGAGTCCTGTTAAGAACTGATAGGCTTTGTAAAATAATTGGGAAAGATAGTTAAAACCGTAGTGATAAGTTTGGAAAGAGCAAGGTATCTGAGAGTTTTTAACTTACAATAGCTACCTGCTAAAATGTTAGGTAAGAATTTTGGGTGGACTTCAGAATAGCAGTTCAGAGTATATTCAAGGACCTTAAAAGACTATGAGTAAATGCCTTAATAAAGACTGAAAACAGTGGAATGAAGTAATGAAAACAATTTAAGATGTGAAAGTATTTATGGTTGTGAGCCATCAGAGAAATGCAAATCAAAACAACTTTGAGATAGCACCTTACACCTATCAGTATGGCTAAGATCAAAAACACAGATGACAGCCTGTGCTGGAGAAGATGTGGAACAAGAACATTCCTCCATTGTTGGTGGGAGCATCAGTTTGTTCAGCCACTCTGGAATGCAGTATAACAGTTTCTCAGAAAACTCAGAATCACTCTCCCCATAGATCCAGCAATACCACTATTGGGCATATACCTTAAAGATGCACATTCACACCCTAGAAGCATTAGCTCAACTATGTTCATAGCATTATTTGTAATAGCAAGAACCTGGAAACAACCTAGATGCCCCACAACTGAGGAATGGTTTAACAAACACTGGTACATCTACACAATGGAGTACTACTCAGCAGTAAGAAAAAAAAAAAAAAAAAGAAGATATCCTAAAATTCTCAGACAAATGGATGGATTTGTAGAGTATCCTCCTGAGCAAGGTCTCACAAACCCAGAAGGATAAGCAGGGGATGTACTCATTTATTAGTGGGCTTTAAGCAAAAACATTCCTATTTCATTGAAAGATGATGATTGAATAAAGTGATTTAAAACACACACACACACACACACACACACACACACACACACACACACACACAAACCTTATGGTTTGACTGTAGAATTTGTGGTGGCCATAGTGCATCTGTGAGCATTAGCTGTGACCTACTGTGCTTTCTTCATCTGTAGCTGAGCCTAACTTGGCTTGGGAAGCTTTGGATTTTATTTTTTTATGTTTCATGTATTTTAGAGAAAAGAGAAGTTTTATTACTATATGGGTTTTTGTTTTGCTTTTTTATATAAAGTTTGATATTGATTTTGGAAAAAAATAAAATATTGACTCAAATTACATCCAGACTTTGTTGGTAGGGTTAATATGGAACATAGTTGATTTGTATATTTGATATGAGTCTCACTAAAGACATTTCATTATATGTATGTAACAAAATATATTGCATTTAAAAAAAGATGTGAAAGTAGACTTTCACATGAGTAAGGAAAATAAATACAGGTCAAAGGCACAGACAGTCTTTTTAATGAAACTATAGAAAAAAACTTTCTGAATCTAAAGGGGTGCCTATCAAGATATAAAAAACATACAGAATACTAAGTAGGACCAAAAAGGAATTCTCTAGGATACATAATCAACATACTAAATGTACAGAACAAAGAAAGGGTGTTAAAACCTGCAAGGGAAAAGACCAAGTCACATTCCACATATAAGACAGGCCCTTTAGGGCTGGAGAGATGGCTCAGGGGTTAAGAGTACTGACTGTTCTTCCGGAGGACCTGAATTTGATTAGCAGCATCCAAATGGTAGCTAACAACTGTTTGTAATTCCAAGAGCTGACACCCTTACACAGTTATGCATGCAGCCAAAACACCAATTCATATTATATATATATATATTTTTTTTTAAAAAAGACAGGCCCTTTAGAATAACACCTGACGTCTCAATGGAGACTGAAAACCAGAAGGTCCTAGATGGATATTTTACAAGTTCTGAGAGGCCACAGTCCAGACTTCTATGTACAGCAAAACCATTGATCACAATTGACAGAGAAAGAAAACTTTATAATAACACCAAATTTAATTTCTTGTCACCAATCCTGCTCTACAAAAAAAAGGCATTAGGAGGAAAACTTTAGTTCAAAGAGGTTAAATATACTCAAGAGGACACAATAGGACCAAAACAGTAAATTAAAGATGAGGGACCAAACACTCCTATACCTTAAAAAAGTAAGAAGAGTCACCGTGAAAGACAGACATTGCTTGCCAGTGAAAGGATGGAAAAAAGTATTCTTAAAAAATGAACCCAAGAAGCAAATACATAATAGCCATTTTAGTATCTATCAAAGTAGACTTCAAAACTAACTTGAAGACATAGGGACATTACATACTCCTTAAAGGAAAAACTCACCAAGAGGATATTATAATTCTAAACCTGCACTACACACAAAGATACCCAGGTTCATAAAAGAAACGCTACTACAGCTAACATCACATATTGGCCCTCATTTAGTGATGGTGGATTATGCTGGTACCCCTATCCCACCAATAGGTTATTCAGACAAAAACTAAACAAAGTTAAATATGTAGCAAAAGGACCTAGCAGACTTCTACACAACATTGCACCCAAACATTAAAAGCTATACTTTGTTCTCAGCAGCTCATTGACTACATATTGGCACACAAAACAAGTCTCTCTCTCTCTTTCTCTCTCTCTCTCTCTCTCCCCCTCCATATATGCATACATATATACGTATATATATCGAAATAACACACTGCATCCTATTTGATAACCATGGATTAAGGCTAACAACAGAAATAGCAGAAAGTATACAAAATCATGAAAAAATAACCCATTAATGAATGAAAGCTGGATCAAGTCAGATCAAGAAGTAATTTAAAAATTTAGAATTGAATGGAAATGCAAATGTAACATATTCAAACCTATGAGGTAACAATGAAGGCAATTGTAAGATGCAAGTTCATAGCATTAAGTGCCAACATCAAAAAAAATTTAAAAAAAACTAGAGCGATCTCATATTAGTAACTTACTAATATTTCTGAAAGCCCTAGGAAAAAAATAATAAAAAGAACAGATGGACAAAATAATCAAAGCCAAGGCTGAAATCATTGAAACAAAACACAATACAAAGGAACCTTTCCTCCCAGTAAGATATCCTGCATCCTTTCCCCAGGTCTAGACTGGTGAATTTCCCTGACACTCGCTTCCCTTCATCCTTTCCAACCTGACAGATCTAACTCTACCCACATCTGTTTCCTGACTTGGTTTGGCTACTCCTGCCTATGTTGGAACCAAAGTCTAAGCATTTGTCAAAACTTTCCGTATTTGCCACAACTCTCTTCCATCTACCTAGCCAGATCTCCCACATTTTTTCCAGGGTCTTGATCCTCCCCAACACATCAAATCTAGCTCTGATCTCACATCCAATGCTCCTGTCTTGACCTAGTCTTACCATCTGCCTGTGCTACACCCAACCTCTTCACCCAGTCCAATTTACCCCAACTCCAGGCTTAGACCAGGAGGCACATCCTATACATTAGCCCAGTCTCCTGTCTACCTACTTTATCTCACTCAAGCTAATTTCCACCTCTAGTTCCAACCCACCCACATAATCTGCCCCAACTTTCCTGATTAACATCAACCTTAGAACTAATGAAAGTTAACATGTTCAATTCTCACTGCAAAAATACAAATAATATGAAAGATGAAGCCAGTATCTTCTCTAAAACCTAGCAGTCCATCAAAATATTGCCAGTGAATATTAATAATCTGAACCCCAGGACACAGAATTAAAAGAAAAACCATAAACTTTAACAAAGAATTCAAGGAAATTAAGACACAAAGAAGCAGCTCAATAAAATTAAGGAGAAAGATCTTAAGGAAAATAAATGCCAGAGAACAGAATTCAATATGGAAATAAAAAAAATACTGAAAAGAACTCAGCTGAAATGAAGATGGGATTGAAAAACTCAGTATCTCAACTAGAAAAAAGAAAAGGCTTACAAGCAGAATGAACCAAGCAGAATTCTGTAAGGGCTTGAAAAATAGAATCAAAACCAAATAATATAAAAAATTTAAAAAAGAAAAATAACAGCAAAAAATGATAGTAAAAATCAGAGCATAAATCAATTGAATAGAAACAAAACAATGTGAAGAGTCACCAAATCTTAAGAGTTTGATCTTTAGAAGATAAACATGCTAACAGACTCTTGGCTTAACTAACCAAAAAAAAAGAATAAGGGGAACCAAATTAACAGTGTCAGAAATGAATAGAGAAGCATTACAACAGATACGAAAGAAATTTAGACTATTACAAGTAAGTACTTTTAAAATACTTTAAAAACCTACACTTCATTAAACTGGGAAATCTAAAAAAAAAAAAATGGATGAATTTCTAGATTCAATCAAACCACCAAAATTAAACCAAGAAGAAGTCAACAACCTAAACAGAACCATAATAAATGAGGAGATTGAAATAGTAATAAAAACCCTTCTAGCTAAAGAGTCCAGGGCCAGATGGATCCACAGTAAAATTCTACCACACTTTCAAAGAAGATCTGTAGCCAATGTGTCTTAAACTATTCAAAATAAAATAGAAAAAAAAAGGCACACTTCGAAGGCCTTTTATAAAGACAGTATCACCTAATAGCAAAACTAGGTAAAGATACAAAGAAAAAAAAAAAAAGAAAACTACAGGCCAATGTTGCTGATGATCACAGACTCAGAAATTCTCAGTAAAATATCTGTGAACAGAATATAGACATAAATCAAAAAGGTTATGCACTGTGACCAAATTGGTTTTATCCCTGAAATTCAAGGATATTTAACATACAAAAGTCAATTAATGTAATAAACCACACAAATGGACTTGAAAGCGTAGATAGCACGATTATCTCTGTGGATGCAGAAAAAGCCCTTTAAAAATTTTAACATGCTTTTATTATTTATGAAAGCCCTAAAGAATATAGGACAAATGAAACATACCACAACATAGTAAAAGCTATATATGAGAAAACCACATCCAACACCATCCTAAATGGAGAAAAACTTGAAGCAATCATACTAAAGTATGGAATATGAGTGGGATATCTACTGCCCCCACTCTTTGTCAGTATTGTGCTTGAGGTACTGGGTGAAGCAACAAGGCAAGAAAGGGACATTAAAGGGATACAAATAGGGAAAGAAGTCAAACTACCCAGATTTGCAGATGACATGATACTATATATCAGAGATCTCAAAAATTCTACCAGAGAATTTCTAGAAATGATAAACCAATTCAGTAATGTGGCACGTAGAGAATTGACTTGCATAAATCTGTAGCTTTTTTATACAGTAGTAAAAACATGCTGTCCCATATATATTCATATATACATATGAATAACCTAACCAAGGAAGCAAAGGGCCTCTAACATGAAAAATAAACTTCTAAACAAAAAGATTTTAAAAAGTCACAAGAAAATGGAAAGACCTTCAGTGATCATGGATTTACAGAATTAATACTGTGAAAATGGCCATTTAACCAAAAGCTATTTACAGATTCAGTGCAATCCCAATCAAGATACTCATCTCATTCTTCACAGAAATTTTTTTTTTAAAAAAAAAAAAAGCCATCCTAAAATTCATATGAAACTCAAAAGATTCCAGATAGAAAAGAAAAAATCCTGAACAGAAAAAACAATGCTAGAGGGATCAGCATTCCCCAAGATGCATTACAAAGCAATAGCAATAAAAACAATATAGTACTGGCACAAAATAGATACATAAACCAATGAGACAAAATAACTTCAGCCAGTTAAAATTTCAAAAACATAGACTGGAGAAAAGAAAGCAACTTCAATAAGTGGGGCTTGGAAAGCTGGATGTCCACATGTAGAAGAATGACCTTAGAACTGTGTCACTTCACTCAAACACTAAATCTAAGCTCATCAAAGACTTAAATGTGAAACCTGAAACACTGAAACTGCTAAAACAAACAAACAAAAACACAAAGCAAAGCAAAACACCATAGACAGTACCCTACCCTGTAAAGGTGTAGGGAAAAATTTTTCTGAAATGGGATTTGTGCAAGAATTAAGACCAACAATTGACAAGTAAAACTGCATACAATTAAAATGCTTCTGCACAGCTAAATAAACTATCAACCAAACAAAGGGAAAGCCCACTGAATGGGAGAGAATCTTTGCCAGCTATACATTTGATAGACGCTTAATATTCAGAATATATAAAAAATAAACAATCAAACAATAATTAAAAATCAAACGATCCATTTAAAAATAGACTGGGGAACTGACCAGAGATTTCTCAAATGAAGGAAAATAAAAGGATAGGAAGTATCTCACCAAAATTTTTCATTGTCTCTAGCAATTAGGAAAATGTAAAGCAAAATAGCTTTGAGATTCAGTCACAGTTGGTGGGATTGCAAATTGATGGGGCCACTATGGAATGGAAATCCACCTGGAGAATTCTCAAAAAAATCTAAAAATAAATCTACACATGGCCCAGCTATATCACTCCTTGGCAGTTACCCAAATAATTTGTCATCCACATCCACAAATACTTGCTCAGCCTGTTCTATTCACAATAGCTAGGAAATGAAAACAACCTAAATGTTCTTAAACTAAATGGATAATGAAAATGCAGTGCGCACACTCTGGAACACTATTTAGCACTAAGGAAAATTAAATTATGATCTTTGCAAGTAAATGGATGGAACTAGGGAAGGGTCATATCAAGTAAGATAATTCACACTCCAAAAGACAAATACTGCATGTTCTCTTTCATTTGATGCTTCTAGCTCCAAATCTGTAGATATGAGTACATAGCATAGAGAAACTGCAGAAAATAGGAAAGTAGTGTGCAATAAGGGGTGCAGGAGCCATAAATAGGGTAATAGCAAGGTTCAAATGACCTGATCAAGGAATTTGGAAAGGGGGCTCTAACAGAGAGAGGAATATGAGGAGGGTAAAATAACAACAAGAGTATCTGAAAAAGCCATGAGGAATCATACTATTAACTACCAAAAAAAAAAAAAAAAAAAAAAAACCAAAAACCAAAAACCCCACCTCAAAACAAAACTACAGTGCTACAGTGCACATAAGTCTATATAAAGTTACATATATAGTTTAATTAATTTTTTTATCTCTGTTGACATTGCTCTATCCAAGAGCCAAGACCAGCACCAGGATCTTCTTAAATTTACTGGCTTTATATGTGGGAGCAATTTGCTCATACATATGTATGTGTATGTACCATATATGTGCCTGATGCCCGGGTAAGTTAGGAGAAGTAACTGGATCCCAGAAACTGGAGTTATGGGTAGTTGTGAGTGCATGTGTGAGTAGAGAAAAGTGAACCTAGGTCCTCTGCAAAAGCAACAGACTTTTGCTCTTAACTCTTGAGACATCTCTTTAACCTCTAAAATGTTTTTTATTCTATTAGAGAACATTTGTGATTGTTATTCTTAGTTGCCAATTTGACAGCACTGGAAGGAGGGAACCTAGACTGAAGCAATGCTTTTATCAGATAAGCCTGTGGACAATCCTGTGAGAGTATTTTCTTGATTGCTCATTGATGAAGGAGGCCTGTAGTAATAAGTTTTTGGCTTGGCCTTTCCAGCCTATCCCTGAGGTTTGAACCCACAGACCCACAGTCCCACAGTCCCCACAGAAATACGCAGATGCTTATATTAATTTTATGCTAATTGACCTGGGGCCCAAGCATATAACTTTCTAGCTCTTGCTCTTAAACTAATCCATGATTCTTATCTTGTTCAGTCACAAAGGTTGGTACCTTATTTCAGAGCAGCACAGTTGTCTTCTTTCCTCTGCATCTGCTAGCTTCTCTCTGAAGTCTCTGCCCTGGTCTTCCTGTTTCCAGAGTTTTCTTTGTCTGGTAGCCCTGCCTACACTTCCTGTCTGCCTTCAGCTAATTGTGGCGAGCCACTTCTGGCCTGCAGAACGACGAGTCACCACACGCACGATTCTTCTTGGATCACACTTTATTGGAGTACAGCTCAGTTGAGAAATGGTGGAAAGAAGACCCCGAGCCTGAGATTCAGCCTGCTTATATAGGGAAGCCTGGCATGTGATTGGTGCCCATCACAATGCCTCATTAACATATGGCTGGTGATTGGTTCAAAGTAATACTCATTAGCATATGGCTGGTGATTGGCCCAAAATAATGGCTCATTAGCATATTTGAGGATCGCATCGGATAGGTCCTTTCTCAATGCCTAATTAGCATCAGCACATCGGATTGGTCACTACTCGATGCCTAATTAGC